>RJWJ010043940.1:0-12396 GCA_004363605.1 Indri indri | reverse complement strand
AAAAAAAAAAAAAAAAAAAAAAGGTCTGTTAGCTATGAAATTAAAATATTAAATTTATAGTTTGGACATATTATTGATTTTCAATTCAGGGTCAATGTTGCATCTAAAGATATGCATTTTGGAGTAATCAACATTAAGTTGGTATTTAAAGCTTCAGATATAGATATATAAGGCAATCTTCATTAGAGAAATATGTATTCCCATGAATTACACCATAAAGTCTACGATGTTTCAAGACTGGTTAGTATATGGAGCACACAAATGATATTGATCAAGAATGACCTTGAAGTAAATGAAACGTTCAGATTTGATGTAGAGAAAAGAAGCAGAAAACCAAACCAGTACTTAAGAAAAGGTTCCTGGAGACACAAAGGTCAAGTACACAAAGAATGGGTTAGTTTGCCATTCTTTGGGAACGAAATGAGTTAGCTACTGAAGGGAATCAAAGATAATTCCAAGCAGAGGAAAGAGAATCTCCAGAATTTTGAGGGTGAACGAGCAAATGATATGGTAAAATAAACGGAGAAAAAACCCTTCAGTATGATTCAAGGTAAGAGATAAAAAATGAGACTGGGGTTGTAATCAAACAGAAGATCAATTGTACTTAGTGAAACCCATATTAAATGTGTTGGAGTTCATCCTAGTGGGCATGGGAGGCCTTCAAATAGTTTAAACCATGAGAATGTATCACATTAAATTGATGTTTCACCTGTTTTGTAAAAAAGAGATTTGAGAGCAACATTAGGAAGCTTCTACTGTGCCTCATTCGTGTTTCCTGAGTGACATGATGTTACTGAAACATGAAACTTCATGTTTCTCCCGTAAACATGTTTCATGTTCATTCTTAGCCTAGTAATAATGGCCTCAAATATGACCCACAGTGAAGATCATAACATCATTCGGTTACCTGGAGCAGTCTTGATTTACCGCTATGTTTTGACATAATTAAGTGTACTCTTTCTTCCTTGAAGTGTTCCAAGTCAGGCTGTTCTGGTAAATGTTAAACAACTGCTGGGAAATGGTAGGTCCTAACTTGCAGCATTAACTGATTTCCATGGTGAAAAAATTACTACCATGGTGACCTATTTCAAACTAACCATTTTTAGCACATGGCCAATGAAATTTCTTTTTAACAATCAACTTAGCCAAGCCAGTACAAGTCAGTTTCAGTCCAGTACTGCTTCTATTTTTCATAATAACTTATTACCTATTGTTAGTACTCTCCATGCTTAAATGAGCTTAAGTTTTGATTACAAATTAAATGATCACCTTTCCTAAAATTGAAGAGTGCTAGTGGGAATAAATTGTATAAATATACAAGTAAATGTTTACTTGCACTATGCTTTGGAAATGGAATCAAATTATATCATACAAGGATGTGAAATATGAGATAAAACATTAGATGCACATAATCCTCCTAGAACAAAAATATTAATTTATTAGATAAATAATTCTATAGTTCATATATGATACCTTATTAAATGATGACTTCTATAGATTCTATAATTATAAAAGTTATTTTTGAAGATATTTTCTTTTTACATAAAAGTATTTATGCATAATATTAAAGTATTTCCTTCCGTTTACTTTGGAATGTTTTAAAACATTAATAGGCTGGGCGCAGTGGCTCATGCCTGTAATCCTAGCACTCTGGGAGGCTGAGGCGGGAGGATTGCTTCAGCTCAGGAGCTTGAGACTGGCCTGAGGAAGAGCGAGACCCCGTCTCTACTATAAATAGAAATAAATTAGCCAAACAACTAGAAATAGAAAAAATTAGCTGGGCACAGTGGCGCTTGCCTGTAGTCCCAGCTACCCAGGAGGCTGAGGCAGGAGGATGGCTTGAGCCCAGGAGTTTGAGGTTGCTGTGAGCTAGGCTGATGTCATGGCACTCTAGCCCAGGCAAGAGAGTGAGACTCTGTCTCAAAATAAATAAATAAATAAATAAATCATATTAATAAATTTTGATTACAGATTTTTGCTCACAAATTGAATAGCTGATATCCTTATTTTATATAATGATTAATGAATTGCTTACTAAATCTTAAAACAATAGAATTGTTTTCTATCAGGTTATTTTAATAGGCATTTTAGTTGGGGCTCAACAATTCCTTTAGTTATTAAGAAAAAAAGTATGATAAAATATTTATAAATTAGAATTATCAAGAAGGCAAATAATTCAGCATGCATGAAATAGTCTTCAATGACATTATCAAGTGACATCATATAATAGACAGAAATAAGTTGGCTTCCCATAATTTCTTATGTAAAGAGTACTCATTTGGTTTAATACACATTTTGAAAAGTTATTAGCATAGATTTTCAATGTTAAGAAATAAGACACGCCAGTAGCACTGGATAACCAGGTGCAATTCATAAAATCTGTTTTAATCAAGATATTTGTCAAATTAAAATGCAAATTTGGATTAATTTACAAAACTATGATAGTGGTTTTCAAAATTCTAAACAATTCATGCTTAGATGCAGTAGAAAATTTCTGTTAAAGATGTTTATTTGAGAATCCTTCCTGCCAAATAGAAAAAAAGCCGACAACTTCTGTTGTGCATGTAGCACCCACCCTTTCCTGCAATTCATCCAGGATTTGAGTTATAAATGGTTCTTGCAAATGTCAGCCAGAATTCTCCATATTAAGGAGAAGTTTCAAGGGTATCCTGTGGGGAAAGGAGAATTTAGTTTTAATGAGTCAATCTTTCTTTCTGTTTGGTGTGCTTTAGATTCTCTGTTCTGAGTCTTAATGGTTATTGCTGGAATGGTCTCACTTGGCACATTGCACTGAGATAGATTGCTATTTGCTCACAGGAAAAGTTTTGTAACTGACTAATTATGTAACTCATTGCAATATTTTCCTCATCTCAACCACCACAATCTGGATACCGATTTTGTGTGTGTGTGTGTGTGTGTCTGTGTGTCTGTGTGTATTTCCCACATATTTACTTATCTTGATTCAAGTTAAGTAAATTTAAGATGCAACAAAATTATCCACTCTGAAAAAATGGTCATTTGCACATTTAAAGAAAATATTCATTCACCATCAAACATTACATTAGAAGATATCAGTAAAGAGTCTTTCACTACTTCATTAATATTACTTTAGTCATTAACAAATTTTACTTTCCACCTTTTATCTAGGGAGCTCTGAAATCTGTGGACATGACCATGCTTATTAATTGAAGCAGAAAAAATTATCATACTAAATGCTTCTTCTATTTAAAGAAACAAACGGACCAAGTGGTATATTGTTAAAATGTTCTTGATAATTATATTTGAAAATGTTTTAATATTCAACATAATTATTATTTTAGAATATATGATATATAAATGTTAAAATATCATCATGTATTATTTTATGGAAAACAAGTATAAATGTTAATACAATAAATTGAGGTTATCACATCAATAAATTTCTCCTTAATATTATGAATAAGCTAAGTTTGATGAAAACTTGGCCAGTGTAAATTTATGTCCAGGTGTTTCTTTTTAAACCTAACAATCATAACGGCATTATGTTTTAAAGCATGTTTCATTGGTGAAGATTCTAAAAATGATGTTGTTGCCTTTATTTGTTCAACAAAAATATGATAACTGATCACAACAATATGGAAAGAGAAATGTTTCTAGTCAACAACAAGGACAGAGGATGGAAGTAAGAAATATAAATAGTTTTGATATCCTCCAACAGGTTTTAGCTTGCCAGTTATTCAAGTAAGTTATGTGTGTTTGTGTAATGAATAAAACAGGTTAATGGCTTGCTCCTTTCTTTTCAGACTGAAGAAATCTCTTATCAGTAAAGGACAAGACTCTTAGTCCATAGATTTTCTGAACATCTATTACAGACATACAAAAACATTTTTTACAATTTTTATTATTTCTCAATCATTAGCTATATGTTCCAGCTGTGTTTTGAGTTGCCAAGTAAATGATATCCAGACTATTGAAATATTATACATCGCTTTTATCCACACAAGATTGAAGTAACAGTTGATGTTCTGTTTTGTTTTTTTCCCTCTTGTTCCCAAAGCACTATTGTTAAACATCTGTGCTGCTCCTTGCTTCAAAGTTTTGCATATTCTCAAAGGGAGACATTTCTTAGGATCTACTGATCAGCGATTCAATGTATTTAATGTTTAATAAAAATCAGGGATGAGAAACAAACAAACAAAAAAACAGATAAAATGACTAACGAGAAACAGAAAGGAGAGGAAGGAGAAAGGGAGGGAACTAGGAAGCGAGGGAGATCATGGGAGGGAGGGAGAGAGAGAGAGAGAAACAAAGAAGTAATTAGCTTAGCTTAGGATTTTTACCATGTAATTATTTAGCTTTTTGTCACTGGTCAAATTATATAACTTTTTGAAACTCTGATTTTCTTTTAAAAATTGGTATAATACATTTTTCCTACTTCACAGATTTTCTTTATGGTAATCACATGAGTTAATCCATGTGAAGCACTAACCACAGTGCCTGTCTCAGAGCACAGAGTTGATAAATGTTAGCTATTATTATTACATATGATTTTTGAATACAAAATAGATGCAATGATGATGTGCTTCTAATATGTAAAAGTGTTACTGCTCTTCACATAAAAAAGAAACAGCAGTAAAGTACTTGCAGATGGGAGGTAATCTATAATTTCAATTAATAACATTATGCAATAGACGCTCATGGAGTTTCTAATATGTACTGGGCACTCTGATAGATAGCCAGACATGGAGTGACAAAGGAAGATTACATTTAATTTAGAAGAGAGAGAAAATTACAATTTAATATGCTAAAATACTATGATTAAGGTATGAAAGGATACTGTGGGAAACACATAGGAAACATAACTGTGCCACTGGCTTTAGGAGGTGACTTCTCTGAGATGATCCTGAAAACTGAAAGAGTTGTGTACACTTTTGTAGAGATATAAGGGACATTAGAGCAGAGAGAAGCCAAGGGATTCCAAATTATGTGACTGCATTTGCAATGACCTAAATGTGAATGAAAACATAGCATTTACATCACTGCAAGGAATTCAACACTGGATTAAGGGCAGAAGAAAAAAGACCAGATAAATTAAAATATTTTATTTCTGTCAATCGAAGAATGGTAAGATTCATAAATCTGGAAAGGAGTGTTGTGTTATTTCTCATAAAGGGTTGCAGCAGCTTACAAGCTAGCCATTATGACAGGCTGGGAAGCAATAGCTTCAGCCCTAAGCCAAAGCCCAGAGCAAGCACTTCCAAGGAACAGTAAAGGGAAAAGGATTTTATGCTGAACAAGGTGGTCTAATATACTACTTAATAAGCTATAGGAGGAGTTATGAATATTTATGAAAGGAGAAACATGTGCATGCACAGTTGAGCTTCATGCACCGTCATGGGACTGATGTTCAAAAAAACAGTGGCTTTAACATCATCTGAGGGTAGAGTTTTTGGCCCTCTTATGTCAAAAGGTGAAGCAGAGGACATGAAAACCCTCACTGTGCGTCTTCCACAGACTGATCAAAACCAGTCCATTGTGGTCTCTTATTAGGAAGGAATGCTGGTTAGTTCTGCAGGAACCTCAAAAGGGAAGAGCAGTATTAAGTGGTTGGTTGAAATCAGCAATGCAGCAAGGCTTTCCAAATGGCTGGTTTTATTAGGGAATAAAGACAAATGGCAGTTAACAAGGAAGGGAGTATAAGGAAGCGTGTCCAACCTCCCATCCCATCATGGCTGGGAATTCAGTTTTAAAGTTATTCTGGGGTCCCCTTGGCCAACAGGGGCTTGATTCAATTGGTTGGGGGGCTTAGGATTTTATTTTTGTTTCTCACTTCCAATAGAATATTTCTGCTTAATTGTCTGTATATTTCAGTGTAAGGTATTTTTTTGTGTATAATGTGGAGATACTTCCCATAATTTTCCACATTGCATTGCTTAAGAGCATTCCATTATACTGGCATAGATCTAGATTTTCTGATGAACCACAATGCAGTATATTAGCCAGTAAATAGTTTATGACTTCTCAAATGTTATTTATTATGCAATTGAAATTATATTTTTGAAACTTCAACATAACAATCCTTAAATAGGATAAAGCTTGCTAAAGTTTGCTGTTAGCATACATATTATTTGTAAGCTTTTGATTTAAATCATGTCATAAAACATTATAAATCATGTCATGAAAACATCTTTTCTTGGATGGCCTATTCTGCCCAGAGTTAAAAATAGGCCTTATTTATGCGAGTATAATTAACTGGACTCTGAATTGTAGATACAGTTTGATAGAAAAAGCCACCCTATTACCCACATTCTACATGTGCAGCTGCTTCTGTAATAGTGATGATATTGTTGTCCCCCAATTATTTTCAAGTGCACAAATAATTTTTAAAAATGCATGAATTCAGTGTTTTATGGTATTGTACTAAAGGTAACTTATTATTAATGTGCAGCCTTTCTAAATTGCAGTAAATATAAGTTGATCAATATCTTTTAATATTAGAATATTTACTCCATGAAAAAATCTATACTGCTTTCACAAAAGAAAATAAGGCAACTTTTAAAAGAAAATAATTTGATTGGTGTCTAATAGAATATTATTTTCATTTTTTTTTCCAGTTAGATGTCTGCAACACAATTTCTTTAGGAGCCACAAATTCCTTTCTGGTTAATGAATGTTTCTCAGCATATGAGCAGGGTATTCTGAGACAATGACTAACATTATGAAAAAATAGTATATTATACATCACTGAAAGGAAAAACTGCTAAGCCAGTTAAGTTTAAGTCACCCCAATCCAAGGTAAACTTAATGGAATGAAAATACAATACTTGGTTTATGTGACTGATTAAAAGCAAAGATAGTGGCCTGTGCTACAGATTAGGGGGAATTTTCATATTGAAGGTATTGTAAACCAGCAAATAAATTTTCATGTACATTTTGTTACTTATAAAATAAACATATATGTAATCTCTTTTCTAAATAAATTGTCAATTTTTTTCTTACACATAGCCACAAATGAATAGAATTATAATATCAACATTAAGCTCAGCTTTAAACTATAAAGAGAGTCAGAAAGAAATCGATGAAGCATATTTCAGCTTTCTTTTCCTATTCAAATTTTCTGAACTTCTGAATTCCAGAACTTGTTACCCTGTACTTGTTTTTCTGCACCTTCCAAATCACTTGTGATATTTTTATTTTCTAAGTGGAGTTAAAATGTTAAAATATAATATGGTATATGTTTAAGACTTTAATAAATGTATCAATTCAATAAATACTTATTTTAAATAATTTATTTTTGCAAAGAGCTCAAAGTACTAGAGAAACATTTGCATTCATTATTTTATTTAATCCTAATATTCAAAATAGAGTGTAACCTCAATGTACATGGTTTATATTAAATAATTTATGCATAAAATTACTAACAATATCTGAATTATAATTACTTCTTTGTACATATTAGTTTTTCTAGTTATTGCTATTTATGTAAGGTTTCCTCCATCATTTAGGAATATTTTTACCTAAATGAAGGATATGCAGGATAAAAGTTAAAATGTAAATTTAAGAATGTAAAATATAAATTTAGAGGAAATAAAAACCAAGAAATACAGTTGAGTAGACATATATGTAACCAAAATGTTTGTACCCCCATAATATTCTGAAATTTTAAAAAAGAAAATAAATAAATAAATAAATTTAAAAAAAGAAGGAAATAACGTTTAGAAGACACAGTTCGAAAATAAATTACATCATGAACACCAAAGTCCCATTTTTAACTGAAAAATTACTTATAAAAAATTAATTACGATGCCAATATTATTGCTCATATCTAATAAATGAGGATAATTATAGCCAGAGAAAAAATTAGTGTGATAAAATTTTACTTAAGTATAAAGATGCCCATAGGAACTCGGTTCCTGAACTTGAATTCTCATCTCTATTTTGAGGGTATATTTGGAGATATCTTAAAGGAAAATGATATTTTGGAAATGTATGAAAAATAAGGAAAGAAGGAAAATATATGAGGGAAGCCACATACTTACCCTATCTCTCTACTTAGAGACAGTTTCTCAAATTTGACTCAAGGAGGTAAAGTCCAAAGACAGCATGGAAGTCCATCTCATCAAAGAAGACAGAGATCAGAGCTCAAGGATACTATTAAAGTTAGAATTTTAGGACAGTGCATCAAAAGGAGGATACAGTGTGGGTTTGGGGTTCCCCAAGGATCCTTGACCAAGAGAGCAGCTCTCATAATGCTCAGGGTGAAGCATCACAAGGCCAAACAGAAAGCAGCTGGTACAGACTAGAAGAGATCACATGGGGCTGAGAGACTTTGGCATTCTCACCAATCTGAGTGGGGAAACTTCAATAATATGAGACATCCTGTTGAGACAAGGGGAAAGCCACACCTTAAGAACGAGTACGACATCGTATTATAAGAACTTCTCTAAACCCTCCCAATCAGAGCCTAAAGTGAAGTCTCAAAGTGATCAGGTAAAGTCACCATTCATTAACTGTTAGAACAAAACTAAACACTTTGTAAAGGAAGAAAACATAACAAACTCAGATATTAGAAAAAACAAAAAATTTAAATGAACTATTATAAATATATTTATAGCCTCTTTTTATATGTATAAATTTAAGGGGTACGATTGCACTTTTATTACATGGACATATTGCCTAGTGGTGAATTTGGGGCTTTTAATATAACCATCTACCATCATGTGAATAGAGGACCTTGTACACATTGAGAACAGGTGATCTTAAGAAGAAAAGGTGAGTAATCATAAGAGAAACATTGAATGGTAAAAGGACCCAAATGAAAAATCTACAAATGAAGAGTATGATATTTGAAATGAAAAAAAAATTATTACATGAGATTATTAGGAGATGGTACACTACAGAAGAAAGGATCAGTGAATGTGGAGAATTTAGTAAAAAAAGCTATTCAAACGGAAACACACAGAAAAACAAAAATTTAAAAATAAAAATTGTAGCTTTTAATTTTCCCATAATTTTGAGTTATGGGAAAGTATCAGGGAATTATGATAAAATTTCTAGTAATGTAGTAATATGCACTTGGAATCTCAGAAAGAGGAAGGAGAATGGGCCTACAAAATTAAAATGGGAATTGCAAATTTCCCAAATTTGTTGAAAACATTGGCTTCCAGATCCATGAAGCTCAGCAAACATCAAGCATGATACATACAAAAAAAAAAAAAAAAAAAAAATTGCACATTATAGTCAGACTGCTGAAAATCAAAAAAGAAAAACATTCTTTAATGCATCAGGAGGAAAATGACAGAACACAGAGAAAACAATGATATGAACAACAGCTAAAGTATCATCAGAAAAAATAAACGGAAAGAAAAAAGAATGATATATTTAACATGCTGAGAGCAACAATTTTACTATATGCAATAAAAACATTCTTCAACAGATGTGTGTGAAATAAAGATATTCTCAGAAAAATGAAAACTGAACAAATGGTTCACTGTCATATATGCAGTACAAGAAATACTAAAGAAAACTCTTCAGGCTGAAAATAAATTATGCCAGATGAAAACTCTGATGTGTAGTTTAGAATAATTCATATGGTAATGGGTAAATTATAAATATGTGAGCAAATACCTGGATGAGTATTTTTTCCTATTAGCTTTCAAAAAAATACTGCTTAAAGAAAAATTCTATTGTAAAGTAGGACTATGTGTGGAAATGAAATATATGACGAAAAGAGCACAAAGGATTATTGGTTGGTGAATGCATTTTATAAAGTTGGGAGTTGCCTGTATTTGTATTAACATTAATGAAATGTGAATTGTGAAGTGAAAAATAATGCAATATTAACGCTAAGTAAATTATTAAAATGTAACAATTCATATTGCAATCTTTAACACAAATGCTAAAAGTTATCATAAAAGGAGGGAATATATTGAATATTAAAAAACATAAGCTAATTCTCAAAACACAGAAAAGGGGAAACAGTTTTTTAAAAGCACATGCAACAAATTGAAAGTGAATAGAAAAATGGTGGATGTAAACACAATCATACCAATAATTACATTAAATATAAACGTACTACATGTTCCGATAAAAGGAAGCAATTATCACTGGATTAAAAAGGAGAATACAACAACATATTCTCTACAAGAAACACATTTCAGATAGATAGCTGTCTAGACAGATATATATAAAGGCACAGATAGGCTGAAAGTAAAAGGGAAGAAAAATAAACCATGGAATATTAATTTAAAAATAACTTATGTGGATCATTTTAATTTAAAAAATAATTTCATTACAAGGTAGAGAAAGCAACATTTCATAATAATGACTGGGTCAGTTGAACAGGAAGATATAACAATGATAAATGTATATGTACCAAATAAGAGAACTTCTCTTTCTACTTGTTTTATTTCAACTACTCAGCGATACATGGTAAAATCCTTTTGATAACGGCATAAATCCATGCAAGAGGAAACAAATAATTGGGAAATCTTAAATAGAAATACATTCATAAATTGAAACTATAAAGAAAATTATATAATACCTAGCAGGAAAGATCAGAGAAAAAAGAAAAATTTATAAAATCAATAATGAAAGAATTGATCTAATTATAGATTCTGCAGAAAGTTGAAGGATAACAAGGGAAACTTATTTACAATTTCATCAACATATTCCACAACTTATATGAAATGGAAATATTCTTAACATAGCCAATTTTTCAAATGTGTGAAAAAATAGTAAATAAAAATAGCTGAATATCTACCAGAGTAATTGATTTCATCTTTAAAAATCTTCCCACCAAAACCAACCAAGACCATACTGAATGACCTTTTAAATGACAGCAATATCAAAACTTGTAGAAAAGTTTTCTATGTCAAGTTGAAAATAGAAAAAGTGACTGAAACTAAAGTCAAAGGTTAAGGGAAAGGTGGGAAGCATTTACTAAAAAGTGAAACATTGTTTTTGGAATTTATTTATCTATTTCCTTTCTAGTTATTAGGGCCACATGTCCCAGATATTAATAAGGAGTTTATTTTGATATAATAAAATATAGTTTTTTCTGTACAGATTTTATTTTTCAAAATTCATCAGATAAATAGATTCCAGGTGTTAAGTGAGTCTTAGAAATGCGATTTCTCAGACCCATCCTAGAAACATTGAATCAGAAATCCAAGGGTTGAGACCTAGCAAACTGTTTTATCAAACTCTCCAGATGAATGTGATACACGGTTGAGTTTGAAAACTAGTGGTTTAAGGCATTTCAGGTACTTCATGTTAGAAGGATACACATTCAATGATGCGTGGATGGTGAAAGTAATATTGCTGCATTACCATTTCCTGAACAATGCTAAAAAAAGGTAGACAATTGAAAAGTCAGATCAAAATCCAAACAACCAACCATCAAATCAGAATAATCACTATTGAAACAGTCCACCAAATTTCCAAGCTTGACCACAGCTTGCTAAAGTTTTCAGCAACCAAAGAACAATAGACATTAACTTCTTAAAGAAATTCTCCAATTTATTAATAATATAGTTTGTATATCAAAAATGTACCTTGAAAAGTACTTCAAGTCTATATCTTCATGAAGATATTTGATCATTTTTTTAGAATTTAAAAACCAAGTAATCAGCTAAAATATTAATTTCTCAGATGGTGTCTTTCTTTGGTTGATGTTCGAACTGTTCTGAAGATTTGACTCAACTGACTGGTTAATTCAATCTGGATTTTCAGATTGAAATCCAGCAGTATAGAAGTATTTTGGGATAACTTAGAAGCTATCATATGAAGAATGCCAACACTTCCTAATGCCCTCATTAAAATTCTAAGCTCATTGAATTATTCTTTTTATTTCTGGTCTCATGAACTTATGAAGTTTAATTCAAGCTCTGAATTTCTAAAGTACAAACATTCATACCAATTAAAATGCAGTCACAACAGACAAGCTTAATTGGGACCAAAAAGCTCCTGAGACAATTACAGTAGATTATTTCAAGTCCGAGCATTTCAAGGACTTCTTTGTTATGCCAAGATCCAGTTATTAAGGTTTCTCTTGTCCTTTCATGATTTCTTCACAATAAATTTTGCTTTCTAGGCAGTTTCATAAATTAGTAACTGGTATACCGCTTCTAGTTCTCAAATGAACTTTGTTATGATGAGTAAAATTGCTTTGATTTGTGTTCTGTCATGTAGATGATAAAACAGAAATAAAAGAAAGTCACGTGATAATTATAAACACAGCAGCAGGACCATCTTACTCTTACAGGACAATTAGAGGAAAAAGGCTTTTGACAGTTTTATCCTGCCAGCACAAACATGCATTTAAATATTTTTACACTATTCAATATTAACCAAATTGGCAGTCACATCTTTATTTCATGTGTAAACTAGCAATCAGGGAAGACTGAAGTCAAAATT
>RJWJ010043939.1:0-12378 GCA_004363605.1 Indri indri | reverse complement strand
GCCGAAGCAAGCACAAATAGCTAACTTTTTGAGGACATGGCAGGCATAGTGCTAAGTGTTAAATAATAGTTTTACTGTTTTTTTAAAAAAGTCTCATTTGGTTTTACAATATGCCCATTTTACAGATGAGAAAATTAAAGCACAGAGAGGTTAAGTGACTTGCCCAGGATCACACAGAGAAGAAACGGCAGAACTGGGCTATGAATCCAGGTAATATAAAATTTAAAATATTGTCCAAGTGGATTGTTAAAGGAGAAAGGACATGTAAAACTGATTTATTCAGCAAGCTCTCACTTTGATTTTTAGAAAGACAGTTTTTTTCTACTTTTATTAGTGATCATGTATCACCTTTGTATTTTTATAATTGGAAAAAATTACTTTTATAGTTGAGATAAAACGTTTTGGGTTATATTTGGCATAGAACATGGCTATTTATAGGTCTACACTACAATGTCTATTTAGTGTCCATTTAATGATGTCAGGATGGCATTCCTTCCCTTGAGACTGCTGTCTAAATTCAGAAAAGAGGAGGCAACTTGTAAAAAAAAACTCTAGAAAAAAACATAAAGCCTGAGTTTGCTGTTACATTTGTTTTTACTATAATTTAGAATTGATGCATAGATGCATAAAGAAAAAACTAGGCAATGACTCTTGCATGTCTAACCAGCTGCAATGTAGCCTGCAGGTTGTGGCTGAGAGCTTGCATGGCAAGACTGAGATGAAGGTATACAATAGGGAAAGTGCACACCAGTGCACTCACAACTCAATCTCAATATTGTTTTTTTTAATAAATGGAGTCATAAAGTTGTATTGAAGTGAATATACATTATTAGTATCGCTTACCATGTTTATGATCCACTCCACATCAAAGTGACATAAAAAGCAGAGTTAGTACCAATTAATATCCAATTGCTCATCAAACTTTAATTTGTATTTGCTTTCCCCTGATTGATACATCTTTTATAACTGAAAGGCTCCATCTCTTTATAACATATGCTATCATTCAAGGCCACTTGTTTTAATCACTCTGCAAACCAGCATGAAATTGTCCAATAATTCACCCAGGTTTTGTCACAAGTGCCTGAAGTTACAGCAGTCTTTTAAAAAGAGCAGCAGTCTTCCTTAGAACACTTGGAATTATTAAAGCAGCAGATCAGGTCTGTGGTTAGGAAGCAATCTTGTTTGACTGATTAATAAAATACTGATTTTTTTCAGAGGCATGAGGTTTATTTCTTTTTTCACCCCCTGGTTTGGATTTTGGTAACACAGCCGCAGGATAGAATTAATAGCTGCAGGGCTGCTGAAGGTTTTGGGGGAAGGTTGCAGCTGAGAGGTGTTACCTGTCATCTGAGCCCTGCAATAGCAATTTCTAATAGTCACTAATCCACAGCCAGTGCTAATTTGGATTGGACATATGGCAAAACAAACAAATATACAAACAAATATACACTGATATCTTTCAGGTCATGTTTTATTAGGCCTTCCACAGATAGTGAATTCAGAATTATCCAAGAGTTTTCATCTTGTTAGGCTGTTGCAACAGCTTAAGAGTCCTCTGGGGCACTGGAGAGAATTCTGAGCACACAGGGAATGACCGACAAGACGCTGGGGCCTTCCCCTCACACCAGGGTGAAAGCAAGCCTTCTCAGAGGTCCAGGCCACTTCCAGGTTTTAAAGGCTCCCATATATTAAAAAAAATATGAAAAATACCAAACGGAACTATGACATTGGCACATTTAAAATCTTCACATAAAATAATGTAAATGCTCTTAGCCTTCCGAGAAGAGAAAGGAGGAAGAAAGTGACAAGGGAAGAGAAGAATGACAACGATGTTAAGTATAACCTCATTTAGAGAAAAATCCGAAAGGTCTAAAGGCCTGGCCCAAAAGAGTCTGCTGGCCAACTCCCGTGGTAGGTCCCAAGCCCTCCTTGTGTGGAAAGACAGAAACCGGACAAGTGTCTGCATTCAGTGGGGTGGCAGTCAGTGTAGGGTAGTGCCTGGTCCTTTGAACTTCTCTTTTCTTTCTTTTGGAGACAAAATCTCTCTCTGTTGGCCGGGCGCGGTGGCTCATGCCTGTAATCCTAGCACTCTAGGAGGCAGAGGCGGGAGGATGTTTGAGCTCAGGAGTTCGAGACCAGCCTGAGCAAGAGCGAGACCCCTGTCTCTACTAAAAAAATAGAAAGAAATTATCTGGACAACTAAAAATATGTAGAAAAAATTAGCCAGGCATGGTGGCGCATGCCTATAGTCCCAGCTACTCGGGAGGCTGAGGTGGGAGGATTGCTTGAGCCCAGGAGTTTGAGGTTGCTGTGAGCTAGGCTGACGCCATGGCACTCACTCTAGCCAGGGCAACAGAGTGAGACTCTGTCTCAAAAAAAAAAAAAAAGAAAAAAAATCTCTCTCTGTTGCCCAGTCTGGAGTAGAGTGGTGTCATCACAGCTCACCGCAACCTCCAACTCCTGGGCTCAAGTGAGCCTGCCTGCCTCAGCCTCCTGAATAGCTGGAATTACAGGTGTGCGTCTCCAAGTTCGGCTAATTTTTAAATTTTTGTAAGGGTCTTGCTATGTTGCCCAGGCTGGTCTTGAACTCCTGGCCTCAGGTGATCCACTTTGGCCTCCCAAAGTGCTGGAATTACAGACGTGAGCCACCATGCCCAGCCCTTTGAACTTGAAAGTGTTTTCTTCACCAAGACTACAGTGAAGGAGGGTTTGGGTAAAGGATACCATCCCCTTGATCCTTTTACCCTTCCATCCTACAGTTGGAGTCTGGGTGAGAGTACCTTGGGGAGGGAACAGGCAAACTGAGAATGTCCAAACCAAGCCAAAGGCAACTGTGAAGTTGCTTTCCCAATGATGAAGCGATGTTATGGTGGGGAGAACATGAATCTTGGAGGCCTTTCAAACCCTGGCTCCACACCTTCCTAGCTGTGAAACGTTGGCTCGTTACCAAACTTCTGAGCCTCAGTTTTCTTAGCTAGAAATGCAGGATAATAATGACACCCTCCTCCCTGTAGGATTGTTATGAGGATTAAATGAGATCACCCTCTCAAAGCACTGGGCACAGTGCCTGACATAGCATAAATGTTCAATAAATACAACTAGGTATTATTACGAAACAGTTACAGGCTGAGCTCAAGCCTACAGAGCTGTGGGTGAGTGGAGAGCTGCATTCTGCTACCTCCCAGCACAGCCAAGTGTGGCAGCAGATGCATTATGTTATCCAGAAAAACCCAGACAATAGCACTTGCTTTATTTTTTAAATCATGAAATATTTCAGACTGCCTATAAAGTTTAGAAAAGAATGTAACAATCACCGAAGGGACCCATCCCTCAACTTAAGAAATAAAACATTGCAAACAATAAAATTCTCTACAGCCATTAAAATGAATAAACTAGAGCCATGTGGATAAAGCTCAAAAACATAACGTCGATCGAAAAGAGCAAGTGGCAATAGGATGCAAACAATATGATGTCATTTATATCAGGTTTATAAACTTGCACGGTGATGCTCGATATGAACTGTTCAGTGATGTATGTGCAGGTAGTAAAAGTGTCCAGACACGCAGGGGAATGACAAGCAATGCTTTGAAGGACGGAGCCCTTTAATTCTCAGGTGTCCTGGCTTTGTTCTCAGCAGGGCCTAGGTCAGGAGCTCCCCTCCCCGCTGTCTGTGCACAGATGTTAGCCCCTGTGGAGACAGAACTCCAGGCAAGCGGTGTTAAATATACTAAAAGCAAAATTCTTCCTTTGAATGTACTCGCTCCCATTAAAGTCCAGGGGTGCCCTCTCCGCAGGCCTCAGTCTCTTTTTGACGCTGCGCGATGCCTCCTGCACGTCATGACATGACATATCCAGCCTGATTTCTGAAGGTTGGATGTAACATAAAAGCAGCCAACCAACAGCATAAATGTATATGAAATGAAATCAATAAAAAGTGTATTTTTTCCCTCTCTTGAAGCTAGTCCTGGGAGGGTACATCACAGGAGCTAGGACAGTGCCGGGGAGATGCTAACAGCAGGCAGGAGGCGGGGAGGGCGTGAGCAGGGGCGGGGTGGAGGGTTCGGTGAAGGAGGGGGGCGGCCAGCGCTCATGTTCACTGCGTGAACCAGGCTTTAGCGAGAAAGGGCCTTCCCTTCCCCTCATCACGTAAAAACAATCCCTTCTCAATGCCCATGTGATGAAACAGGGAATTCTGCTTTGTTCGTTCCGCTTTTTCCTAAGAGCTCATCGTAATAAGAATTTTTTCTGAGATCCCATTGATTTCTGTTCCAAAAAGTCGATAGCAGATTATGAGCTCCTGATAAAATTAAAAACTGAAATCAGGCAGAGAGGGAGAAATGGTGTTCAGACATTTTTTTCCCTGCTAACACCACAGTGGAATTTTTACATCTCATAATAATAAAATGCCAGGCATCGCAGCAAGTCCTCTGCGTCGGTGATTTCGTTTATCCCTCGTGATAAACATACAAGGTGGTGGTGAAGAGCTTACGTGCAACCAGAGGTAAACTGCAAGCTCGGAGCCTGACTCCAAAATCCACGCTCTATCATTGCACAATATACCCACCTACACTGACACTCATGCTGCAAATAAATGTTCTTTATTTCGGAACAATTATTCTCAAACTGGTTTGGACTGAAACTTTACCACAGTGCTCTATGGCTGGCAGGGCTTTGGAAATTATCTAATGTGAATCTCTCTATTATCAAGCTTGTATTAAAAGCGATATAATGTGTTCGGGTAGTTGCACTGGGGACCCCCTCTCTAATCCTCTCTCCTGTTCTAAAATTACCTCCCACAGCGGACACCTCCTTCCTGGCTCTTGCCACAACCTCTCCTAACTGTCCTCTCCTCTCCCAAGGCTGTGCCTTTTTATATTTTTATATTATGTGACCCTGCCTGTCTGTGACCTCAGATGATTAGACTATAGGTGGACAACTGACCTTGGGGAAAGCCATCATTAGTGGGCAGAATCAGCCAGACTGTCTTCTTGGAATTTGGACAGAGAAAGAGAGAGTTAAGAAATAATGTCTCCTTTCCTTTTTTCTTTTCTTTTTTTTTTTTTGAGACAAAGTCTGCTCTATCACCTCAGCTAGAGTGCAGTGGCTCATCACAGCTCACTGCAACCTCAAACTCCCGGGCTAAAGCAATCCTCCTGCCTCAGCCTCCAGAGTAGATGTGCACCACCACACCTGGCTAATTTTTCTATTTTTGGTAGAGACGGGTCTCACTCTTGCTCAGGCTGGTCTCACATTCCTGAGCTCAAGCCATCCTCCCACCTCAGCCTCCCAGAGTGCTAGGATTACAGGCGTGAGCCACCATGCCTGGCCCCTTGTCTCCTTTCTTGATCAGAGTGATGTCCTTTAGGAATCCCCGAAGTCATCAGCTTCATAATCTCGTTCTACAGACCAGCTGTGCTGATTCCCAGCTGAGAGCACTTTGTATATATTGCCCCATCTTTGCTTCTTTTATCCCCTCTCCCTGTTCAGGACTCTTTACTTGGGGGAGTGGGTCACTAAAACTTTTGCTACTACCTCATCCTTGCTTTGAGGTATGTTCACCAGGATTCCAGTTTATTTTACATTAGTTACACTTCGGTATGTTTTTCTTCTTGGAGCAGATGGTAGGGCTGGGGACTCGTCTTACCCTCAAAAGTGTAGTATCTTCAGAACACAGTATTATGATATTTACATTGATTTGCATTCCTTTCTTTTTCAAGGAATAATAGCTGTTTTCTGACCTCTTGTCACCAGACTCCAGGTACACATTCTTCATACACGTGTAGTTAACTAGCGTTATCAAGTGACTTTGCAGTGGATCAGAGGGCTGGATGTGAAAGTGATCTGTGAAAGTGGTCTTGGAATCCCTTTGTTTTCCTTGTTTGTGAGCAATCAAAACTAAGTCTTTGTGGTGGGGGTGTGCCTGTAGTTCCAGCTACTCAGGAGGCTGAGGCAGGAGGATCGCTTGAGCCCAGGAGTTTGAGCCTGGTCATATCAAGGGCAACATATCAAGACCCTGTCTGTAAAAAAAAAAAAAAGAAAGAAAAAGAAAAAGTAGCTGGGTATGGTGGCACACGGTCTGTAGTCCTAGCTACTTGGGAGACGGAGGCAGGAGGATCACTGGAACCCAGGAGTTCGAGTCCAGCCCGGGCAACATAGAGAGACCTCATCTCTTAAAATAAAAAAGAAAGAAACTAAGTCTGACTAATTTAAACAAAAATAAAATTTCCTGGAAATATAGAATAACTTACAGAATTGAAGAAAGGCTGAAAATCTCCAGGAATGGCAGGAAGTGGATAGTTCAGAGGCAGCAGGAATGGAGGAGCCCAACTTTCAGGTGCTGCCATTGTGGAGATGATCTCCTGGGGCCCTGGTCAGTCCACTCGAGATTGTGTTTCTGTGTAGAGAACATGGGCAGGGCCTACGTCAAGCCATCGGTCAGAAGAGGGTAGAACTCTTGACGGACAGTCCCACCAAAATTGTATCCACTCGGGAAGAGCCGGCTCCCTAAAGCAAATTGGAGTGTATACCAGTAGAAGGGGGAATGGATGGCTGTCAGATTAAAAACAGTTGTTCGTTCTATTCTTTCAGGATTTCATCTGATCTCTTCCCAAGAGTAGCATGAGCAAGAAGTCTGTAACAGCCACAATACATGGGCTTGTGGTTGTCATGGTCACGGACCAGGACCCCGTGTCGCTCCGTGTTATTTAGTATGATAAGCTTGTACTTGACACACATGGGCATGTGTGTTGTGGCATGAAAGTCTCATGTTACGTGTGACTTCATAGTGCTAGGTGTTGGGTTGCCCACTGCCACTAAAATAAGAAGAGATAATGAGTGTTCAGATGCTCTATCTCACCTTTAGTCTGCTCTGTGGTCGGAACTAAAATCTGCATCATCTGCAGAGAAGGAGAATCTGATCTATAACAACAGGTAGTGGCAGAGTTTTCTAAGATGTTATAAAAAAAAGTCAGTAACTATTCCTTTTCTTTCCTTTTCTTATTTTGAGATGGAGTCTTGTTCTGTCACCTGGGCTAGAGTGCCGTGGCATCAGCCTAGCTCACAGCAACCTCGAGCTCCCGGGCTCAAGCGATCCTCCTGTCCCAGCCTCCCGAATAGCTGGGACTACAGGCACGTGCCACCATGCCCGGCCAAGTAACTATTCCTGACCAGGTCCCTGAATATGTCCACTTGAAGTTAGGAAATACCTGCTCCCCTTGCTTTACTTAACTTCTTTCCAATGAAAACAAATCTTTCATATTACTCATTTGGATCGTGTCCATATATACACAATATAACAGCTTCCCAGTTTATTCTCTATTTAGGTTCACAAAGATCATTGTCCTCTAAAATATTCATCACTTACTCTAAAATAATTTTTAGCACTCAGGTAATTTATGTTCATTGTAGAAAAATCAGAAAATACAGATAGACCAACAGGAAGAAAATGAAAACCTACAGAAAACGACTTGATAATTTTTTGTGTGTATAATATCTCTAGATTGTTGCCCCTCTATGTAATGTATTAAATCTGTATGTGCTCACAATTTTCAAAGATGGAATCATACTGCTTTCATTATCTTTTTCATCAACAATAAGTTATTATCTTACCATAACTATAAATAAATAATTCTTGTACATTGTTTTCATACTTCCTATGAGCTTCATATTTTAATATCACTTTCACTTACTTGTTTACTGTGGAGACAAAGAAAAAAAAATTTCCCCACTTCTTATTTTTCATTGGTACCTTCATTTTGACTTGTCTTCTTTAAGTGGCCTTTCAACCTAGATTTTTCTAAAGCGGTACAACAAAAAGTCTGACAAAATGGGGGATTACAAAAATTAATTGCCCTGGGTAACAAAGTTTCCTTCATGGATGCCCAGACGTGTTAAAAGTCCTCAAGCACTTGGATGTATTCTTTAAGTGGAAGCATTGTTGTTTCCATTTTACTGCTAAGAAAAAGGAGACAGACAGTATATTGAGGCCATCGGGGAAGTCATTGGCAGAGCCCAAAAGAGAACTCGAAGTTCTAATGGCCCAGTCCTCTAATCAAACCACAAAGCCACACTGCTTCCCCTTTCCGCCTCCTCAGGGCTGGGCTTGGAATGGAAAGTGCTGCCTCCCACCGAGGGCTGAATGGTGATTTGCCATTCACAGTCCAGGTTGCTCAGTCAAGAGAGGCGCAGACTCCCCAGCTCTCAATTGCGGGTGAAAGCTTGTTAGCATGTGCAGGACCCATTGATCTGTTTCGACAATGACTCCTGAATTATATGGCCCCTAAATGTTTGCTGCTAGAGAGATCTATATTGTGGATGCGATGATGGGTACTTACTGGAAACTATTGCGTGATAGATGAGTTTTGCTGTTTTGTCTCAATGAAATATCCCTGCGCGCTTGGAGATCTCTTTCCTCGCAACTCTTTCCCTTGCCTCTAGTATAATGTATTGTGCTAGAAAATGGTGAAATAAAATGGCTTTCAAATGTCCTAATGTTTAAAGTAAAGCCAAATTAGGTGTGAGTAGCGAGCAGCTTTGCTGAGAAGGATTTGTCAATTCATGGAAGGAAAGAAAGAAAGAATGAAGGGAAGGAAGGAAGGAAGGAAGGATGGAGGGAGGAGGGGCTTTGAAAATGTGCATACCCATTTACCCAGCAAAAGTGCTTTGAGTAATTTATCCAAAGCAGATAATGGTGGAAGAGTGCAAAGATTTAATTACAAGGATCTTCTCTTTAATGTCATTTACTGTGGTGAAGATGAATGCAGGGGCCGGGGGTGGGGAAGTAGACCTGGTAGGACTTCGCAGGCCCTGGGAAAGCCTTGGGATTTTATTCTGAGTGTGCTGGGAAGCTATTGGAAGGTTTTGAGCGGAGATATGATGTGATGAAACTCTTTTAAAAAGGATCGGTCTGGCTGTTGTTTTCTCAGACTGTCTTCAGTGGAGCCGATGCGTGTCTTGTGTGTGTATCTTCTGGGCCCCTGCATAGGAGAGGTACCTTCCTTGCTACTCTTTTGCCATTTTTGTATTGCTGTGGGCACATCCTGATGTGGCATTTCCCAGACTGTAGGACTGTTGGCCAGAACCTGACAGAGGCTCACTGGTTCTATCTGCACCTGCGGTTTTCCACTGCAGCTGCTGCTGTGGGCTGACTCCACAGAAGGGTCTATGGGGGACCAAATCTGTGACTGCCTGGGAGCACTTCATCTCAACATTCTGTTTTCCAAATCTGTGAATTTAAAGACTTTTTGGAAATTATTATAGTACCGAAAGTTCTTTTCAGGGGTTGGATACATCAATTCTCTCCCATCCCATTCTGGGTTTTTTTGAGACAGAGTCTGGCTCTGTTGCCCAGGCTAGAGTGCCGTGGCGTCAGCCTAGCTCACAGCAACCTCAAACTCCTGGGCTCAAGCAATCCTCCTGCCTCAGCCTCCTGAGTAGCTGGGACTACAGGCATGCGCCACCATGCCCAGCTAATTTTTTCTCTCTATATATATTTTCAGTTGTCCAGATCATTTCTTTCTATTTTTTAGTAGAGAGGGGGTCTCGCTCTTGTTCAGGCTGGTGTTGAACTCCTGACCTTGAGCGATCCACCCACCTCGGCCTCCCAGAGTGCTAGGATTACAGGCGTGAGCCACCGCGCCTGGCAATCCCATTCTGTTTTAAGGAACACACTTGAGGAACCAGTTTTATTACCACCACAGACACCTTCATGCCACAGACAGAGTTAAGTCACGATCATAGTCTCACAGACACAAGTCTGAAATGCCCAGTGCAAAGAGCGTAGCAATTATGCTTTCGTTCACAAGAGTGTAGAATGGATCCCGCAGGGAAGGGCTGTGATACATGCATTATGAATGGCACATCCTCCTGTGTCCTCGTGGCCCCTGTAGTGGACTGAAATGGCCCTTTGCAAAGTGTTGCTTAAGTTGCCTGATAAACCTTCTCCCTTCTACACCCCAGAAGCCTTGAGATAGCTGTGTGATTAGAACAAAGCAAATGTTGCAGCAAAGTAATGGGAACACACAACGAACTATATAGCAAAGCTGTAACCTATGCACACAGTTGGAAGAGAAACATAGTTTTCTTTGCTCTAATTACAATGATTTCAGAAAAGTCTTCAAGCTTCCAATGAAAAATAAACGCTGATACTTCCTTTTAGAACTGGCTACATGATACATTCTTTTGCCTTACCAAAAAAAAACAAAAAAAAACAAAAAAAAACTCTGTATATTGGGAGAAGCAGTCCATTACAATAGGTTTGAAATTATTACATGCCTTTACAATGTTTACGTGATATTTAAAATGTTAAATGTCCAAAGTTAAATACATAAGGAACTGCCTTTCAGTGCCCAGATGAATCCCAAATGAAGCTGACTCATAATCACACCTATTTGCACATGTCTGTGGATTCTTAAATAGACCATGTGCCCATCCCAGTATAGAATGGGAGACACTAGGGAGGACACCGTGTTTATATGAGGTTTGGGGCTAAAATTCATACTCAGGCTCTTAATGATGTTAGTTAACTAGCCAAAGAATAGTGTTTGCAGTCTGATTACAGCTAATTGCAAAGAATAAATGAAGAGATCTAATGATCCCACTTTAGAGGGGCATCACCATGTGCTAGGTCTCTCTAGGATGCTTAATTAGTAATAATATGGGAATCTGTTGTTGTTGTTATTTAAAGATCAGCTAGGTGAGGCTTTCTTCAAGAATCCTAAAATAGTACTCCACTTACATCTACAAATGCGTGTGTTTAGTAAGTCCTTTCAATATCTAATTATGTTTTTAGTAGCCAGAACAAGTGGCTGCAAGTACACGCTTTAAAAAATATTTTCATATTATTTATCTGATACATAATACTCATTCTAAGAAATTCAGAATGTACAGATGAATAAATAAATCACAAAGTATCTTTACAATGGAATACTACGCAGTATTAAACAGCTAAGGAAAAGCTTTATGTATTGATGCGGAAGGATGCCCATGGTAGCCACTGCACCACCGTAACCATGGCAGCAGCTGCCATTGTTGAGGGCCTCAATGTTTCCCACATCTAGTACTTTGCAGACATTAATTTATTTTTCCCCTGGAAACAGCCCTATGATTAGATACAAAATATTACTCTGTGAATGCAAATTACTCCATAACTTTTTTACCCAAAGGTAGGACTTTCTGGCCCCTAAGCTTGACCTGTATTTGGGACTGAACAGCTGAGTTCCATCTGGCCGTGTTGTCCATCTGTCCATCCGTAAGTCCCTGCAATCACTTTGTGGGCAAAATGAATACAATTTAAGAAGTGAAGTTGCAATGAGATATTTTAAAACCAATGGATATAAGGGAGCCGCCAATCCAGCAAACTTTACCCAATGTTCTATGTCAAAACAGGTCCTTTTGCTGGTCTAGACAGTCCCAAGCATTTGCACTATATATAGACTTTCGCTAGTTCTTAAGATGCATGTGATGGGAACTTCTTAAAATTAATGTTATTTACCTGCTAGGATGTAAATGCTAAAAGGATGTGGTCTACATTATGGACAAGGGCTCTGTAAAATGTGATATTAGAAAATGGAAATTTTACGAGTTCTGGGAACAGAAACAGGTGATGAGAGTGAAATGGGGGAAAATTCTAATTTTTTGCTGCATTGTTAGAACTTAATAATCCAAATACTTTTTTATAAAAAAATATGAATAATAGAACTATCACATTACACTACCAGGGTTAATTGTGCTCACTTCAGTTCCATTAAGTTGCTTGTTTCCCAAAATTAACCCTTCTGCTTAAAACAGTGGTTCTTTACATGGTTGTTTGGTGCCCGTGGGGCTAGATTCATAGATTCAAGCTATAGAGGCTCTCGGGGTTGTCAAATCCAACCCCTAGCCTGAGGCATGAGTTTTCTTATTTGGGTGGTTGTATCACCTTGCGTGGAGACTTCCAGGATGGGCGGCAGTAGGGTTAGAGTATGAGACCTCAACAAGCTTTGCTTTCATATGATCCTTAGTAGCTCTGTGACCTTGGGTGTTGCTCAGCCTCTTAGGACTTGCTTCAACTCATCTCTAAAATGAAAATAGTACCTACCTCACAGGACTGTTGGAAGGTTTAAATGAAGAAATCTCAGTAAAGCCTTTGGTACAGGGCCTGATACATTATCAATAACTATCTTCACCTTCATCATCATCACCAATGTCACAGAGAGGGTTGCCCATGAGACAGCTGTCACTATGTGGGGGACCAAAGACGTCTGCTGCTGAGGTAGTGACAAGGCCCCAGGGCTACATTAAATCACAAGCCACCCACCTCATCTTGAGTTGGGGGCCAGTTGCCATGAACGCTCACTATTCCTGGGTTCTCATGAGAACTCTGCCCCTCACTTTGAAGGA
>RJWJ010043938.1:0-12377 GCA_004363605.1 Indri indri | reverse complement strand
GATTTCTTCCTCAGAGGGGATGAACAGCTCTCTCACTTGAATACCAGAAAATTCTTTTGCAAAACAGATCTATTTGGCAGACATATCTGCATCAGAGTAAGGCTTTTTATCAGCAAGGCTGTAAGGGGTCCTCCTAAGGCTTTTGCATGATAATCTAGGGAAGCAGATCACAGAGAAAGGGCAGCTCTCTGTTCCTACTCCTTTGGCTCAGAATTGAAGATGTCTGTCCATCCTTTCATACTCCTGTCCACTGTCCATTCCCTGTAGTTTCAATACATCACGTACACAGAGTTACACACTGGTGACAGCCCTTGAACACTTAACTCTGTGCCCGGCACTGTGCTAAGTGGGGTCCATACATAATATTTAATCCTTAATTCTGTGAGTTTAGGAATTATCATCATTGCTATTTTACTCACAAAGAAACTAAGAGAAATTAATTCACTTTCTCAAGATCAAGAATTAGAGATATAGCAGCTGCCCTCCCACACTTACTTCTATTCCATTTAGCCATTGTTTCTGATTTCTCAGACTCAGGTCAGATCAGAAACCTGAACTACAAACCTATTATGTGGTCAGAGTTGTTATTTATTTCTACTCTAATCCTGGCCTATTTTTCTCTGAAAAACTGAGATGTAAGGATGTCAGGATCCATCCCAGAAATATTAGACATTGTATTAGTTAGTTTCCTGGGGCAGCTATAACCGATCACCACAAATTAAGTGGCTTAAAACAAAACACATCTATTATCTTATATTTCTGGAGGTCAGAAGTCCAAGATAGGTCTCACCAGGCTAAAATAAAGGGTCAGGAGGGCTGTGTTGTTTCTGGAGGCTCCAAGGGACAATCCATTTTGTTGCCTTTTCTAGCTTGCAGCCCTTCCTCCATCTTCAAAGCCAGCAATGACAGGTCATGTCTTTCTCATATTGTACCGCTCTGATACTCACTCTCTGGTCTCTCTTCCACAGTTAAGAACCCTTAAGATTACATTAGGCCCACCAAGATAATCCAAGATAATCATCTTCTTTTCAGGTCAGCTGATTAGCAACTTTAATTCTATCTGCTACTCCAATTCTTCTTTGCCACGTAACATATTCATAGATTCCAGGGATTAGGACATGGATACCTTGGGAAGGAGAGGGTATTATTTTACTGCATGCACACATCAGAAACCAGGGTAAAACATGACAGTTCCTCAAAGCATACAGTTATGTCCGTGTTGGATTAACCTTGACAATCCAAATTTTAAAAAAACAAACTTTTCCTTAATCTCATAGTTAATTTGGCAGTTTTAATGTATAAGAGTGTTAACTTTGCTAAATTCAAAATATGCCAGTCCTGAAGTTGATCTGTGAACTCTTTGTTTTCAGCTAATTGATGACAAAGAAATAAAGCATCTGAATGTCCAGTGGCTCCGAGCACACCTGGGCATCGTATCCCAGGAGCCCATCCTGTTTGACTGCAGCATTGGCGAGAACATCGCCTATGGAGACAACAGCCGGGAGGTGTCACAGGAAGAGATCGTGAGGGCAGCCAAGGAGGCCAACATACACCACTTCATTGAGTCGCTGCCTGACGTAAGTCTCTCTCCAAGTTAAGGGCCCAGGAGCATGTGGCAGCCTCCCTGGCCTATAGTTTTATTTCTAAAGGGCTGGTTTCCCAGAGATGGAGAGAAATTAGCAAACACAACACACTCCCACCCATATGCAAGCATCTGCCACACTTCCTATCCCAGTTAGATGTTATGCTTACCCCATCACCTGACTCTCCTTGTGAGGAAGGGAGGAAAGTGTTAGACCAATTCGGATTTAGGAAGGAGGAACTTTCCAGGGGTAAGAGAACTGGAACAATTCGCTAGATCCAAAGCTTTTAGTTTGGAGGCTCCACCTCCTTCAGGCCTGGGGATAAGCATTATGTCTGAGCGGCCTTTCTCTCCAAGTCCAAATGCAGGGCCCACGGGCAGTGTCTGTGTCTCCACCTGTGGACATGCTCTCCTGGGCCTGCTGAGGAAGCAGGCATGATGGATGACAACGTCAGGTGGCTCTAACTCTGTCCCAAGGTCTCCCTTTTCCTTAGGCTATTCTTCATATAACTACTGACACCAACCTAAGGCCCCAGGGAGGAGGCCTTGTTCTTACCTCTCCTTTAAAAAGTCTAGGCCACCTGTGGATAATTGACCCTTCTCAAGGTTCATTTAAACACAAAGCTCCAGTCCCCCTTACTAATGAGAGGTCACTGGTTCTCAAGTATGGTCACAGATGAGCATCACCTAGGACCTTGTTAGAGATGCAGATTTTTAGGCCCCACCCTAGACCTGGTGAATCAGAAACTTTGAAGATAGAGTCCAGCAATCTGCGTTTTAATAGCCCAGATGACACTGATCCAGGCTAAATCTGGAGAGGCACTGGCCTAGGGATTAACAAAACACAAACACAGAGAGTAACTATTACCTAGCTTCTTAAATATGTCTCGCCCCTCTGGCGTTTGTCTGTCACAGGGACCCCACCTTTCTGGACTCCTGGTCACTCTCTGTCACACACAGCACACCTGTAGACATCATGATCCTCTCCCTCAGGGTCTAGACCAGGAGAGAGAAGGCAAAACCTTCTAAGTCCTATTACCTGTCTGAGGATCCACTTCTTTTCCTGAGCAATTAGTAACAGGATTTGCTTTGCCCAGCAGATGGCTGGTTTAGTTACCTCCTTCCCACAGGGTTCTATACAATGCTGCCTTCATCTGCCTCAACAGGATCAGTACTTTATCAGTGCAACCTGGTAACTCCTGCACGGTGCTCCTGCCTTCTGAGGCAGCCACAGCTCTGGCGTAGAGCCAGTCCCGGGCACCTGCCGAAACCTCACCTGGGGTCTTCTCACTCCATCAGTAGTGAGGGTCCCCAGTCTGAGTGCCATAGAACTAGCGTGGCCAGATGCGGCAAATAAAAATAGGCAACACTGCATAGAACATGAATTTTATAGCCAAACTCTGGGTGTCAGAATCAAAGCCCACAGTTGAACTAAAATTTCAGCCTGACAAGGGTCTGGAAATAATAAGATGTGTTTTCTAGGTTACACATGCTGTCACATCCCGTTTTTGTCCTGCTCTGCATACCCTTTAACTCCTGTCCCTAACGTCATAGTGAATGGTTGGTGACAGTTACCTACTGTGATGAACAATACGGCAAGAATTTTGGAAGAATTCTAAATACAAAAGTTTTTTAAAAGGAGATTTTAGTTTTCAAAAGTAGATACCAAAATAGAATTCCTTAGCATCCATGAAAACTAAGTGTTGAAGATAGTTTCATAAAAACAGATACCAAAAGTCTAACATCCCAAGAATTTTTTCTGTCCTCACTTTAAAATCATGCAGAGAGCATCACCTGCTGGTTATAAATAAAATGAGCTTCAATTATTTTATTATGAATAGCCTGTTCAAATCAAATTTCCTTGCTCCTGCCAATCTTTGTCCCAAATATAATGAAATCAGAAGATGGAAGATACTAACATAGCAACAGTATTCTTCCTAAAAAAAAAAAATGCTGGCTTATTTATACTAAAACACATCATCTTAAGGCCCAAATGTCTGTTTTCAAAAAGAAGGATTAAACTTGCCATATAGAGCAATTTTTGTTCTGTATTTAACACTCTATGAACCCATCCTTAGCTTCTGATCCTAAATTTTTGGTGTATATGTAAGTGGTTATCCTATTTTCTGTAAGCAAACTGTTTGTTAGACTTTTGCTATCAGTTCTACTTTCAGAATAACAAAATCCTGTTTACAGAAATATAACACCAGAGTAGGAGACAAAGGAACTCAGCTCTCTGGTGGGCAAAAACAACGCATTGCCATAGCTCGTGCCCTCGTTAGACAGCCTCATGTTTTGCTTTTGGATGAAGCTACATCAGCTCTGGATACAGAAAGTGAAAAGGTAAGAATTTAAATTGGACTCATTCATACTTGCATCAGTCGTCCTGCAAAGGTTTAAATACGTGCTTTTATCTTCCATAGTAGAGAACAAAATTGAGCCAGATTGTTGATTGCTACTCATGTCACCTTTCAGTGTAACTTAAACACTTTCTGTAGCTGTTATTCATGAGAGCTAAAATGACACAGGCAGATGGGTCTTATGGCACATATACTCCGAAAACCAGCCCTGGATCACTTTGTGTTGACCTGAGAAGCTGCATTCTGGAGGCGTATTTCCCACTTGTACTGGCAGCATCTCCTCAGCAGCCATATGAAAAAGGGAGAGGGTAGGATGGTGTCCAAGTCTGGCTTTACCTTAAGAAAAACATTAGCAATCATTTTCAATTTGAGAAAAGGTTAAGAATTCAGGTATCTGAAAGACAAACTCTTTATGAGATGTTCCCTGTCTTAAAAAAAATAACTTAAAATTCAAGGAATCGGTGTTTGGCCTTTGCTCAGCCTTCCTGAATTTGCTGTGGAGCTGGATTTGAGGTCTGCTTTTAAGGATGTTGTGTGACTAGACACATTAGCAAATGTTTTTAAATGATTTGATGGACAGTATCTACTGCCCTAACTTTAAGAATAGGTAACTCCTGCCTCAGAACTAATCCAAACTAGGGTTCAGTTACCTTCTGATAGGACAAATCCTTCACTTTCTAAAATCCGTGTTATAGTCCACTGACACCGTTGTTAAAGAAGGACCTATTGCTAGAGAAATTAATCGTGGGACCACTCATGGAGGAAGAGTTAAAGGGAAAGGACGGTTAGCAACAGAATTAATTTATGTGACTATGGAACAGGTTGTCCAAGAAGCCCTGGACAGAGCCAGAGAAGGCCGCACCTGCATTGTGATCGCTCACCGCCTGTCCACCATCCAGAGCGCAGACTTGATAGTGGTGTTTCAGAACGGCAAAGTGAAGGAGCAAGGCACGCATCAACAGCTGCTGGCGCAGAAGGGCATCTATTTTTCAATGGTCAGTGTCCAGGCTGGAGCAAAGCGCTAGTGACTGTGACCGTATGAGATGTTAAATATTTCTTAATATTTGTTTTTTGTCTTTTTTTTTTTGAGACAGAGTCTCACTCTCTTGCCTGGGGCGAGTGCCGTGGCGTCAGCCTAGCTCACAGCAACCTCAAACTCCTGGGCTCGAGGAATCCTACTGTCTCAGCTTCCTGAGTAGCTGGGACTACAGGCATGTGCTACCATGCCCGGCTAATTTTTTTTTCTATATATATTTTTAGCTGTCCAATTAATTTCTTTCTATTTTTTTGGTAGAGACGGGGTCTCACTCTTGCTCAGGCTGGTCTCGAACTCCTGAGCTCAGAACGATCCGCCCACCTCGGCCTCCCAGAGTGCTAGGATTACAGGCGTGAGCCACCACGCCCGGCAATATTTGTTTTTAAACATGGCATTTAACCAAAGTTAAAACGCAAGCACTCACTGGATGATGAAGAGTTATGCATTTAACGTTTCTTGGTGCAATTGATAATCATTCCATCAAGGTCAGTGTCTTCAGAGACTTCATAATTAAGGGAACAGAAAGAGACACATCATCAAATGGGAGGAAATAATGGCTTTAATTGTGTTACAAAACTTACAAAAGAATTTTGAGTAGACTTTTTAAATAAAGTGTGTAATTTTGTTTATATTTTTTCATTCGGACTGTAACTGCCTTGCTAAAGATCATAGAAATAGCAAAAAGTATTGAAATACTTGCATGAAGTGCCTATAATAAAACTAAACTTCCATGTGACTGGAGTCATTTTGTCCAAAATGCCTGCAAATGTATCTTCTTCCAGTTGGAATATTGTAGATATTGTAGATAATTTCTGCTTTAAAAAAATATTTCTTTAAAAACATCCATTGATTATCATGGGAATGGTTAAACAGTTTAAATTCTATTCTACGTGTCTTTTCACTTTGGGTTTTATAGAACCATCTGGCTTCATTCTTCTTGTACTTGAGCTTGCTGATTCTTGCATTTCTACATGATGATGGCTTTCAAACCAATCACACAGATCAATACAAGATTTTGGGAGGTGGAGTGAGATGCAATTATGAAGTATATATTACTCAGATGTACATGAAATATTTTGCATTACTCTTATTAAGGTCTCTTCAAGGATTTTAATATTTTTGTACCTTTAAGAATACAATTACTCTTTTTCTGTCATGATAATGAATCTCTTTTCCTAGAATTGGTCTCTTCCAAAGTTGATCCTTCTGATTTGCAGATTAAAATGTGCCATAAGTTTAATACATCATAATGTAAACATGATGAAAAAGAAAAGAATAAAATATCATGAAGACTGGTACTCTGAGTAGCAATTTTAAAAATGAGCCAAAAAGCATTTTAAACAAGATTGAAAGTCACAAGCTGGGGTGCTGTATTTATTATAAACAATTGCTATCTTTAATATATAAAAACCTTCTAAAAAGAAAAAGAAGCCATCACCTCCAAGAAAAAAATGGGCAAACGAAATGATCAGATAATTCCCAAAGAAGAGATGCATGAGAGAAATGTACAATTTCAATAATCAAAGAATGCAGATTTTAAAAAAACACCCTTTTATTGCCTAATAACTTGATGAATTAAAAAAAAAGTGTCATGTAATCTCTCATCATGGTACATTTCATGGACCCCAAGCTTTGTTTATGGGGTTGATTGTTGAAATCTTCCCCAGGGCTCCCTGGGCTGTTATCCTGTGGGTGTCCTCTGAATTCCTCCTAGGAACTTAGCGGAATCTCACCCTTTCTTAAGTCCTTTTAGGTCGTATATTTTGAAGTGCCTCTCAACCTAGCTAGTCTACTCCTCCAGTTATCATCAGTTATGTTATTCATTGCAAGGAAGTGTCCCCTAAAACATAAAGCTCAGTAGCCTCAAACTGTCAGGGAAAGCAATCTCCTCAGGGGTAGGATGACACTACCAGGTTTGGAGGATGAACATCCAAACTATAGCTTAAGAGAACGAGGAATCCTTAAGTATAAGAAACATTTTCTTTGGGGATACAATTAAAACATGAATACAATAGTGAAACTATAAGATGGTAGCATCCCTGTAATCCCAGCACTTTGAGAGGCTGAGGCAGGAGGATCGCTGGAGGTCAGCAGTTTGAGACCAGCCTGGGCAACATAGCAAGACCCCCATCTCTAAAAAAATTTTTTTTTTAATTAGCTGGGCAAGGTGGTGCATGCCTGAAGTCCCAGCTGAGGTTCTCTGTTGGGCTGGGGAGAACAGAGGACCAGTGGTGGTGAGAAACATTCATATGCTAGATATGAGAGGTGGAGAGATGATAAAAGTTGGCTGGGAAAAGGGCTGTGACACTGCTGGAGATAAGGAACTCTTTCAGAAGGATTTATTCATATGACTTGGAGATTCACATCAAAGCCAAAAGGCATTTGAGGTGTGGCCTTCGGGATGCAGAAGAAACACAGATGGGTCCCAGCCTGTGCCATTTGCTTGAGTTCGATCCTTTTCTAGCCTGGCTTCTTTATTTTCCCTAGTACCCCCACGAGATTATCCAGTTATGCCCGACTCTAAGCAATGATGGCACTTCTTTTTGGTTCACTAGAATCAACTACTGATTTTAGACCAAAATGTGCTTCAGTCTGTTTCCTGACACACAAAGCAGCCATTTGTTCTCAGGCTTCAATAAGAAGTCTTTTTTCTCAAATTCATTTTTCTTACATCTCACGCATGCTACCAGTCTGTGAACCCTTTGAGGAAAGGACTGTGTCTTTGCATCACTGTGTTCCTGTGTTTGGCAAAGTCTTTGGCATATAGCAAAGGCTGGATAAGTGTCTGTTCTTTTGCCAAATTTCTGTTCTAATGTGTACCTTTCTCTGGGTCAGTTTCGGTTTATCACAAATGAATATCTAAAAAGTTGTCTGTTAATGTAAAATATATTAAGAAGATCATTTTCTAAACCCATATAATTTTACAAGAAAGAGAGAGAGGTGAGCCCATCATTATCATGAAACCTGGGACCCAGTCTTACCCACTATGCAGAATAAAAGGGAAAAACCTTACACAAATTGTGTCCATAATTTTGTAAAAGAAAATCTTTTTTATGTTTTTCTTTTTTTGCCAGGGGCGGGGGGGAGTTGTAGTAGCCTAGTAACAGTATTGTACCAATGTCAATGTCCTGGGTTTAATTTTAACTATAGCCACCATATATCATCATTGGGAGAAGCCAGATGATGAATTCAGAGGACTTTAAGATTTTTGCAAATTGCTGTGAATCTATAATTATTTCAAAATAAAGTCAAGAGAAAGAAATGGGAGAACAGATAGTTAAACTTTAAAGATTTGCTGCTTTTAGGACAGGCACCATGGCTCACACCTGTAATCTCAGCACATTGGTAGACCAAGGCAGGAGGATTGCTTGAGGCCAGGAGTTTGAGACCAGCCTGGGCAACATAGCAAGACCCCTCTCTCTAAAAACATTTTTTTTTAAATTAGCCAGGCGAGGTGGTGTGTGCCTGAAGCCCCAGCTACTTGGGAGACTGAGGAAGGAAGATTGCTTGAGCCCAGGAGGTGGATGTTGCAGTGAGCTACAATGATGCCACTGCACTCTAGCCCAAGCAACAGAGTCAGACCCTGTCTTTAAAAAAAGGGTTTCCTGCTTTTGAAGGAATAATAATTTGGGCTAAACTGTGAAAAGTGAACAAGATGGCACTGCACTGTAGCCTGGGAGACAGAATGAAACACTCTCTCAAAAAAAAAAAAAAAAATAGGAAGAGGTGGGAATTGGGGAGACAGGCCGTAGGAAAGGAAGGAGAGTGTTCCAGGTAGAGGAAACAGCCTCTCCAGCGGAGCATTGGAAGCACAGGGGAAGGACTTGTGGTTGGAGCGTGCTAAAGAAGTCAGAGAATGGCAAGAGACACCCCAGCAGGGTAAGCAGGGACATGTGCTTTCCTGCGGCAGGCCCGCCTGACAAAATGGACTTCGCGGGTATTTTAAGCCGAGGACCAGATCCCGAACTGTGATGATCCCTCCCTGTCAGAACCCAGCCATCACACTGTGAAAAGATGTCCAAGTCGCATGGATGACTATATGACTCAACCCAGCTGAACCCCCAGACCACTGCTGGCATCAAGTGCCAGCTGCATAAATGGCCCCAGTCAGTCAGCATCTGACTGCAGCCTTGGGAGGTAAGAGCCACTCAGCTGCGCCCAGTCAATCCAGACAACTACAAGAGGTCATGAGAGCCATTTGCTGTAAGCTGATTCATAACCAGACAAGTAATAACCCTTCTAGTTCCAGAGCCTATCAAGGACTTTCAGCGACCTTAACTCTCCCGACCTTCAAAAGATTCCGTCTAGGCTGCAATGTCATGTTGGGTACCTGGCTCACCACTGTACACCAATCCCTCTCTCAATACCCGGCACATTGAAAGTCTTCGATAAAAGTATGTGTTAAATTAAAAAAAAAAAAAGATTAAACAAAAGATTTTCAGAAAGCACTTTCTGCAACTGTGTCCTTTATCCTATCTGGAACTTATAACACCAAGGTGAAAGACCTCTGCCCTTGGAGTGGAGAGAAAGCAGAATAGGAAAGAGAAAAGCAGGAATGCTTAGCGATACCTGCAAGAGGCAAAGAAACATGATGAAATGTTTTCACCTGGGCTCTTTGAAAAGAGCCAGTTTTGGTCATAAAGAAAAGTGACCTTTGAGTTGAAAACGGAACGTTTTCATTTTCTCAACTGGGTGGCTAAATTTAAATATTTTCCCTGTCATTGATTGTTGCCCGATGTTTTAACAAAGCACCTACCCTCTCCAGTCAGAGAAATCTGCTTTGTGTTCTAGCTACCAGTTTGTTAACATGTGTGGTTGGGCGAGTGACTTATTTTCTTTAAGCTTCTGTTTCCTCGTTGGCAAATGAGGGATTTCAATACCTACCTCATTGGATTTCTTGAGCACTAAATGTTATAATAAAGTCTTTAGGACAATGCTCAATACATAGGATATAAGTGAAAAAAAAATAACGTTGGTTGCCTTCATTTCATATTTTTCTTGCTCTTCTACAAAGCTACAAATTCTCTTGCATGAAAAGGAAGTTTTGTGTTTATTCATTTAGCAATTATTTTGAGTGCCTACTGGACTAGCTATTGGGAGCACAATGGTAAGACAAAGAGCTTAGGAGACAGGAAATAAGTTTAGTGATGTGTATTGATGCCATGAAGCAAGACAGTGGGGTGCGGTAGTGGAGGACAGGAATCAAGCCATCACTTCTCCCAGGAGTGGTGTGAGGGTTGAAAAAACTTCCTAAGCAACCAATATGTCCTTTACAAGGTGAATGGATAAAAGAAGAAAACACTCCGGTACATCCAGGCAATGGAATATTATTATTCAGTGCTAAAAAGAAATGAGCCATGAAAAGACACAGAAGAAAATTAAATGCACATTACTAAGTGAAGGAAGCCAGTTTGAAAAGGCTTCAAACTGTATGATTCTAACTGTATGACATTCTGGAAAAAGCAAAACTATGGAGACAGTAAAAAGATCAATGGTTGCTAGGGGTTGGGGGGAGGGAAGGATGAAAATGTGGAGCACAGATGGTTTTCAAGACAGTGAAACTGCTCTTAAGACGCTGTAATGGTGGACTCACATCATTATACATTTGTCCACACCCAGTGAATGTACAATACCAACAGCGAACCCTAATGTAAACTAAGGACTCTGGGCGGTGAAATGTCAGTGTATATTCATCAGTTGTAACAAATGTATTAAAACAACTATGGTAGGGGATGTTGTAATGGGTATGTGTAGGAGCAGGAGGTATACAGGAAATCTCCATACCTTTCATTTAGTTTTGCTGTGAATCTAAAAATGCTCTAAAAAATAAAGTCTATTAAGCAAAACAAAACAAAACAAAAAGCTTCCTGGAGAACTCAGTCTATGCCTGTCAGATGGACAGTAGAGGAGTGTGGATATGGGCAACAGTGTAGAACAGCCTGGAAGGCTGGACCCAGAAGTGATTCGGGGTGGTCAGAGTTTGGGATTCAGGAATGAGACTAAGTCAGGCAGGACCTGAGCTTGAAGGGCCTAGTGTACCAGAATAGATTCTGTTATTTTTATTTTTATTGTGATTCATTTGAAATAGAGTGCTGGGACATGCCTCACTTTAGAGTGGCCACATTCCTTCAAATGTACCTGTGTAGTAAAATTTTGTAAAGTGAATCACATTTTTCTTTCTATATTTCCATTATAAAAATGAAAATATAACCCTCTCTCAAATTCTATAAGTAAAGGGGGAAAAAGAACAAACTAGAAACATGCTTTGTAACTCCACACCCGCAAGAGAACTTTTGTGGAATTCCAACCACAAGCATCAGGGGAGGCACAACATCCTAATATCCTATGCAGGGAATCACTATTCTATGTGGAGTTGGGGGTGGGGTGAGAGAAGGAATATATATTGGTTTCTTCTTAGCCAAGAACAGAAAGAGAAAACTAAACAATATTATTAAGGTCACAATTCTAATATTTTAGTTCTACATTCAAACTGGTTTGCAGTTGAGGATTCCTTAGCCTATCAAGGTTTGAGCATGAGCTTTTTTTCATTTCTGAAAGAGTTCATTGTCCCTTCTCTCTTGTGCAAAACGTCTCTGTCAGGATGAGCAATGACTCCCACTCTTTGGAGTTTAAATAGGTGACTCGGGCAGGATTTGTTCATGGATTTTCCGTGTTATTTTGGAAAAGTGTCAGTTCCAGCCAAGATATGACTGAGACTACCTGAATTATTTAAAAACCCCATGGCCACAATATTTTATCTTTTTAGACTAAAAAATGATATGAAGTTCTTTGGGGTCATGGAGCGCAGATCAAGAACATGTGTATATAGAAAAAGCCTGAAGAGAAATATGCTGAAATGGAAATGATGAGGTTAAAATGAAAAAATAATATTAAGGATTTCCTTTATGAGAACAAATACTTGAAAGAGTGTCTGAAAGTAAGGGTCAGACACTAAATACAAAATACTGATGTTGCACAAAAATTAGTACTTACAAATTAATCTTTGGCATATACTTCAATTCTGAAAGTGAATTTTTTGGAGCAGCTAAAATTTTGATTAGAGGTTAGTATTGGTTAATAATGATGAAATTAAATTCATTCATTAAGAGGTGCAATCAAATTTCAATACATTTTAAATTCTTAACATTTGCCTTTATACCAGAAAGGCTGCCTTAGCCAATAATTTTATATACTAGTATTGTGGATCAAAGCTAACTTCGTAAGTTAGCTACAAAAATTCTCTGCACTGAATGCACACATACTTTCTATATGGCTTTATAGTTTGTTCTGTTTTATTTATTTGCTTAATTTTCACTAATAGCTGTTTTGCTTTTCTGAGGGCTGGTCTCTATCTTCCTGTCTTTATGTCTTCACTGTGCTTTACACGATGTCTTGACAC
>RJWJ010043937.1:0-12384 GCA_004363605.1 Indri indri | reverse complement strand
GAGGCAAATCCCTGGCACAACCACACTTCCTCTGCCAGAACACTTCAGCCACAGCCCACAGCCAGTCTGACATCCCTGCACACAGTGGCTTGCGCTGCCCCCACAACATCTGCTGCAGTTGGGTCAGGATGGGAGCTAGGAATCTGGGTGCTTTTGCACACCCAAAGGCCAGAGACCACTATCATTGACAAGAGAGGGAGGTGTGAGTGGCGTGTGCATCCCACAGCTGCCTACCTCTGCCAATCTCATCAAGAGCAGCCCACCCCTCCTGTCACAGGCTCACAGTTCATCCATCCTTCTCCTGCTGGAGCATTCTTCCAAAGCAGGAGATCACCCCCACCCCTATCACAGCCAGCATCTGAAGTGAAGCAGTGCTAAGAGAGAAGTTCATAGCACTAAATGTCTGCGTCAAAAAGACAGATCACAAATTAACAACCTAATGTCACACCTCAGGGAACTAGAAAAACAAGAATGAGCCAAACCCAAAGCTAGCAGAAGAGAAGAAATAACAAAGATTAGAGCAGAACTAAATGAAATTGAAACAAAATACAAAGGATGAATGAAACAAAAAGTTGATTCTTTGAAAAGGTAAACAAAATTGACAGACCATTAGCTAGATTAACCAAGAAAAGAGAGAGGATCCAAATAAGCTCAATCAGAAATGAAAAAAGAGACATTAGAGTTGATAACATGGAAATACAAAAGATTGTTCAAGACCACTACCAACATCTCTATGCATATAAACTAGAAAATCTAGAAGAAATGGATAAGGTTTTGGAAACACATGACCTCCCAAGCTTGAATCAGGAAGAAGGAGAAGTCCTGAAAATACCAGTAATCAGTAGCAAGATTCAATCAGCAATAAAAAAATCCCCCAAGAACAACAACCAAAAAAGCTCAGCTGAATTCTACCAGACATACAAAGAACTGGTACCTGTCTTGTTGAAGTTGTTCCATAACAATTGCAAAGATACGGAGTCAACCTAAGTGCCCACTAATGGAGAAGTAGATAAAGAAAATAAATGTGATTGCACACACATACATACATACATACATGTACCCTGTGGAATACTACTCATCCATCAAAAAGAATGAAATAATGTCTTTTGCAGCATCTTGGATGGAACTGGAAGCCATTATTCTAAGTGTAGTAACCCAGGAACAATGAAAAAACACCACATGTTCTCGCTTATAAGTGGGAGCAAAGCAATGGGTATGCATGGTCATACATTAAAGGGATTGATAAAAATGTAAAACAATACCTCTCCTCACAAAATTTTTTTGGAAAATATAGTTATAAAATATGTTATGCTAACATGTACTGCAATAATTTAATATTTTTAAATAAATCAATAAACATTTTAAGTTTTTCTGTTTTAATTTTTAACATAATATATAAGTATAACCTACATAAAAACCCTTTGGGAGCCTTAATAATTTTTACAAATTTAAAGAGGCTGAAGCCAAAATGTTTGCAAACCCACTGATTTAATAAATTTGACATAAGATCTTTCAGAAAATATATGTGGAGGAATACTCCCCAATCTGTTTTATGAGATCAAGATAACACTGAAACTAAAATCAAGTAAACTTATTACAAGAAATTTACAAGCCAATATCCCTTATGAAACTACATGCAATAGTCTTTTTAAAAATATTAGCGAATTATATACAGCAGTAAATAAAAAGGATAATACATCATGATCAAGTTGACTTTATTCTAGGAATGCAAGTTTGGTATAACATTTGAAAATCAATGTAATTCACCTCATGAATGGAAAGAAAATGGCTATAAAACATGTGATCGTTTCAATAAATGCAGAAAAAATTTGATAAAACTCAATACCCATTCCTGTTAACATTTCTCAGCAAAGTAGGCATTACATGGGACTTCATCAAGTTCATAAAAGGCATCTACAAAAAAGCTACACTTACTATTACTGTCAATAATAAAATATTAAACATTTTTCCCTTAATATTAGGAACAATGTAAAGGTATCTGTTCTCACTATTTTTATTTAGCATTGTAATTGTACTAGAGGTGTTAACACATTCAACAGACCAAAACAACAACAACAAAAAAACAAACTAAAGAGCAAGAAGAGAAGAAAGAGTTCTAAATTGTGTAGGAAGGAATAAAATTGCCTTTATTCTCACACATCACAATTTTTATATGGAAAATCCTCAAGAATTAATAGAATTAATGAATAAATTTATAAAGACCACAGAGTACAAGGTCTACACACAAAATTTATTATAATTGTATTTCTATATATTAGCAGCCAAGAGTTGGAAAAAAAATTTTTTTAAATAGCAGTTATTAATACAAACCATGATAAATTTAAAAATGAGACTTTTGTATTGAAAGCTGTACAATATTGCTGAAAAAAATTAAAGAAGTTCTAATAAATGGAAAGATATAACATTGGATGAGAAGGTCCAATATTGTTAAGATGTCAATTTCCCTCAAATTAAACTACAGATTCCATGAAAACTCAATCAAAATCTCAACACTTTTTTTGAGAATTTGACAAATTGATTGTAAAATTCTTATGGTAATGCAAACATTCAGAATTGCCAAAACAATCTTGAAAAAATAAAGAGAAAGTATTAGAAGACAGACATTGTCTGATTTCAAGACTTGCATAAAGTTACAGTTTAAGGCAGAATATTATTGCAGTAAGTCTAGACAAAAGGATTGGTGGGTCAGACTAGAGAGCCAAGAAATAATTCCACACATATAATGTCGAATGTTATCCATGATGGAACCAAGGCAATTCACAGAGGTGGAGTGGGGAAGTGCCAAAGAATTGGATAAGTATATGGAATAACATTAAATTTGACTTCTACCTGACACCACACACATAGCAGATGCTGTGGTGCACAGCCCATATTCCCCTTTAGTACTGAGGCACTTACTTCTCTAGATTCTGGTAGTGTTGCTGTTATGGGCTGAATTGTGCCCCTTTCAAATTCCTATGTTAGTGTCCTAACTCCTGGTACCTCAGAATGTGACCGTATTTGGAGATAGAGTCTTTAAAGAGGTAATTAAGGTTAAATGAACTCATTGAGGTAGACTCTAATCCAATATGACTGGTGTCCTTATAAGAAGAGAAGATTAGAACACAGACATACACAGAGGGAAGACCATGTGAAGATACAAGCAGGATAAGTTGGCCATCCATAAGCCAAGAAGAAACCAACCCTACCAATACCTTCAAACTTCTAGCCTCCAGAATTATGAAAAAATAAATTTCTATTGTTTAAGCCACCCACACTGTGGTACTTTTTTATTAGCTTACTATAGCAAACTAATAGAGTTGTCTATTGATGGCTTATAATTGACTTTCTCTCCAGAAATTGCATTTAGTTGAAGAATGTTTCCCACGCACGTTTATGCCCTACTCAAAAAGTAGCCTGCATCCAATTATGGATGGTGTGAAAGTACAAATCCTGTCCCCATGTCTCCATTTGGGACAACTTTCTATATACAATTCTCCAACTTAGATCATTTTAGGAAACCTGACCTAAAACAGTTGATGCCTCTAATTGTAGGTAAATTCTAAAATGAAATTTTGAAGTTGGATAACCCACCTGAAGACTATCAGAAAATCCCATTACAAATTATAAGTGAAGTATGGAGGTACTTTAGCATGTCAAAGCTGTGCAATTGTTAGAACTTGTACTGGTTGTGAACTTCAATGTAATATTACTGGAAAGAAATGCATTAGAAAGGGGCCAGGAGTAGAATATTTCACTCCTTTGAGAGGTTGGAGGGAAGTAGTAATTATAAGGACAATAGTATTTGATGGGTGTTGCTGAGGACTATTAATTTATTAGGGAAAGGGAATGAATGGTTGAGTGCGATTAATCTCTAATTTAAAAAGCAAAAGACCTGCTTGAAAACATATAAAGATACTCTTATTTCTTGTAGCTAGAAGTCAGAAATGCTGAAGAACAGGTACAGGAATGAATTATAAGAATAGTAGAGTTCCAGAGGAGATTGACTTCTTGCCCTAAGCAGGATTGTTATGCCAAGCTCATGGAAATATGGAACCTTGAGACATGGAATACAACATTCTGGTCAATACATTCAAGTATCTTGGAATCCTAAAACCCCCTGAACCCTCTGGGCCTACAGAAGTGGGTCCTCCTCATTAAATGCTAGCACTCTTAATTGCTTAAAGACAAGGCAGAACACTCTCTTTTGCAACACAAAATGTATTGCCTCCCCTTTCCTCCAGTTATTTCCCATCTTCCCTCCTGGCCGAGAGACTAATAAGTAGGATTAGTGACAACATAACCCGTATGAAAAAGCTGTAAGTCTGCTAAGGTAAGACAAAGACAATATACTGAAGGGACTGCAACATTTAGCCAGCATGCACCAGTAAGAACTAGGAGAGCATGTAGGGGACTGGTTCATGAAGATGCTGGATCAAGGGAGACATAATATAAAGTTATACAGGAGAGAGTTCATTGATACGGGAGCACTGTCTCATGATATAGTATTTGGCATCCTGGCAAGAATGCTGGGAGGCAGTGCTATTATAGGTTGGCTGTTAGAAGCTGTTAAAAAAAAGTGATGTCATTCATTCTACACACATAATGTAGAAATGCCAGGCTACTCTGGCAAATGGTGGAGAAGGGATCAAAAGTCTTAGAGAAGTAAGAATGCTAGAGTGGATATACTATTTCAAGTCATGAAGTTACCAGCTGACTGCTGGGTAGGAGAGCCTGGAAGACACTCTGTTTACTAAAAGAGGCACTGGCATCATTAAGGAATTCAGTGGTAGCTGCTCTATGTTGGCCAGGGCTAATTGTAGAAAATGATGTTATAGAACTAGGATTCGTGACATCACCAGAAAAGATATAGAACATTTACATCACTACAGGAAGTTCTAATGGACATATTTGGATGATCGGGAGGCTAAGTCAGAATTTCCAATTTTTTTAAATTATAATTCGTTTCCTTAAATGAGCCAGTTTTATACCCAGAATCTACGGGCTAAAGGAGGGACTATGTTTCTAGCAGGAAGAACATAGCAACATCAAACCAACATATAGCATAATGATTTCCCTAGTCCTTCCTCAAAAGAACATCACAGCCATTTACTCAGGTAACTATAAATTAAAAAAAAGAATTGTACATTTATGACATTTTGAAGGTTATGAGACACAGAGTCTAAGTTGACAGTGATACCCAGGACTCAAAGCATCTTCATAGTCCTATTAGAGTGAGAGCATTTGAAGGTCAGAAGTAAATGGAGTCCTGACCCAGGGCTGGCTCACAGTGAATCTACTAGGTCCATGGGCCTCAGTCCCCAACTGTATAATTGAAATGAAGATATTTCACTGAACTCCCACATTGGTTGACTGAATCGCCACATTAGTTCCTTGGCCTGTTGAGAATGAGCTTTAATAGTGTAAGAGGCCAAGTGGAAACTACTGCAACTGCCACTTGGCCAGGATACTCAAAAACCGATATCATATCACATGGATAATGGCAGAGATCAGTACCATCTTAAAGACCTAAGGAATTTAGGGGCAGAAAGTGGTTCACATTATATAACCATTTAATTCACCTATCCGGTCCTTACCTGAATCAGATAGATCCTGGAGGATGACAGTGGACTAAATAAACTTAACCAAGTAATAGCCTGAATTGCAGTTGCTGTACCAGATGAAGGATATTTTCTAGAGAAGATTAATACAGACTTAGGTACATTGGATGTGGCCATTAATATGGCAAATGCATTTTTTTTTTTACAGTTGGCATTCATATGGAGTGGACAACAGTATTCTTTACAGTCTTTCTCTGGGAACTTTCTTGCCATATGTTATAAGATAGTACTAAAAAGTCTGGACCATCTGGGCTTTCCACAGAATATCACATTGGTCTGCTAGAACATCATGTTAATCAGACCAGATGGGCAAGAAATGGAAAGCTTTCCAATATTGAAAACCTTGGGAAGTCCCATGTGCTGCAAAGTTTGGGTAAAAACTTCACATGGATTCAAGTGACCACCACATCAATGACATTTTTAGGGCTCCTGTGGTCTGTGGCAAGTCATAGCATTCTTTCCAAAGCAGAGAACAAATTATTTCATCTTGTCCCCACCACCACTAAAACAGAAAGCATGGCACGAAGTCTTCTTAGATTTCTGGATATAGCATATCCCACACTTGGAAATATTCCCCCAACTCATCTATCAAGTGACTTGGAAGACTAGCAGCTTTCACTGGGACTCACAACAAAAATATTTCTGTAGCAGCTTTAGGAGGCTGCACAATCAAATCATATAGTACTACAGTTATTTGTAATGGTAAAAGACATCATGAGGAGCTTATGGCAAGATCCCAAATGAGAATCACAAAATAGACACCTACGTGTCTGGAGCAAAAGTGTGGGTACTTTTACTCCATTAGAAAAATACATCCTGGAATACTATTGGGGTCTAGTAAAAATGGAATAGCTGATCATGAGATATCAAGAGACTACATAGCCAGAATACCTATCCCGAGCTGGGTTCTGTCAAAACATCAAACTCATCAGATCAAGAAATCCAACAGCAATCCACTGTAGATATAAGTGATACACTGGGATTGGGCACAACTAGGATCAGAGGACACGTGTTAGATGCACAGCAAGTAGCACAGATTGTAATATCACATCATTATTTCTCCCTCTGCTCACACCTGTAGCTCTTTGGGAAATTCCTTATGACCAGCTGACAGAAGAGGAAAAATGCCAAGCTTGGTTCACAGATGGGTCAGTTTAGCATATAGATGCAAACTAAAAATGGACAACAGCTGAACTACAGTCCCATTCAAGGTGAAACAAATATAGCAATGAGGGGAAATCTTACCAAAAGGCAGAGCTTGGGTGGAGAACCTGGTCATTCACTTTGTGAGGAATGAAATGTAGCCCAAGGTAAGAATATATATGAATTCGTGGGCCATGGTGAATGACTTGTTTTGTTGGTCAGTTGCCTGAAATGAGAAAGATTGGCAGACTGGGGATAAGGAAGCCTGGGGAAGAGGAATGTAGGTAGACTAATGAAAGTGGGCACAAAATGTGAAGATCTTCATATCAAATGCAAGTGCTTCTACTTACCATGGCCAATCTAGCTACTGCCACTATAGAACATCCAACTCACAACAACAGAAACCAATGCTGAGCCCTTGACATGGCCCTATCCCTTGAGAAGACCAAACTACCACTTGGTAGCAAATTGATGTTCCTGGGTTTGCCTTTCTGTTTGCAGACCCCAGTCAGCACCACCATCTGAAGGTTTACATGTGTTACTCCTTATTAAATAAAATATATGGATCCAAGCTATGCAAGGGGTAGACCATAGAGGGTGCTAAAAAGTGTATGCCCCAATATGCCTCTTACATGGAAATCTCCATGTCAGAGTCAAATTCCTAGGGAAAATCATCCAAGAAAATAAGCAAAAGTTTACTTAAGACAATTACAAAATAAAATTAAATGTAAAAGCTAAAACTATAACATTTCTAGGAAAAAAAATAAGAAAATGTCCTATGTCTTTGTGACTGTGGGGTAGGAAAAGATGTATTAGGACACAACAGTACTAACCATAAAAGAAAAAAAGTTAATAAGCTAGACTTAATAAAAATTAAATACTTCTGCTCATCAAAAGACTGGGAGAATATAATTATAAGACAGATATCTAACAAAGAGCTTATATCTAAACTATATAAATCTAGAATATATAAAGAACTCTTAACAAATCAACAATAAAAAGAATAACACTCCATTGATAAAATAGGCAAAAGTCTTTAAAGTACACTTTCCAAAAGACAATATACAAATGGCATCTGAAAAGGTGCTCAACGTCTTTAATATCATGGAAATATAAATGAAAACCATGAGATACCAATTTTCTCTAAAATTAAAAAGACTGAAAACACCAAGTGTTGGCAAAGATGTGGAGCAACTAGAACACTCATACACCGCTGGTGAGAATGTAACATGGTGCAACCACGTTGAAAACTGGCAGTTTTTTATAAACCTTCATATACCAAGGGATTCCATTCCTATGTATTTACTTATAAGAAATGAAAACATACACATCCTGAAAAAGCTTTATTTATAATAACCAAAACCTAGACACATCCTACATATATATTGCTTTAGTCTGAATGTTTGTGTCCCTCTAAAATTATATTGAAACTTAATCCCTGCTGTGGTGGTGTCAAGATACGGGGCCTTAAGGATGTCATTATGTCATGATGGCCTCCTTTTGCCACATGAGGACACAGAGAGAAAGCATCATCTTTGAAGCAGAGAGCATTCTTCACTAGACATTGAATCTGCTGGTGGCTTGATCTTGGATATCCCAGCCTCCAATACTATGAGCAATAAATTTCTGCCTTGTGGTATTTTGTTATAGCAGACTGAATAGACTAAAACATATGTTAACATAAGAAAGGATAAAAAATTGTGGTATAATATATTCTTACAATGGAATGTTACTCTGCAATAAAAATGAAGGAATAAAATAATTTTCTGATACATACAACATGGTTGAATCTCAAAATTATCATGGTGAACAAAAGAAGCCAGACATAAAAGAAAACATATATAGCTCTAATTATATGAAGTTCTAGAAAAGTCAAAATTAATATATGGTGGTCAAAATCAAAACACCAATTACCTTTGAATGGTGATGATTGACAGGAAGAGAGTATGAGAAAACCTTTTGTGGTGATGAAAATGTTCTACATGTCAATTGGGGTGATATTGACATGGCTGTACACTTGTCAAAACTCATTGAACCATGTACTTAAAATCTATGCATGTCACTGCAGGTAAATTATTCCTCAATTTTAACAAATTTTAAAAAATTAAAAATTTAAAGTAAATAATCAAATGTTTTGGGAGTTTTTTTCCACACGTGCAAAACACTGCTCTAGACGCTGGGTATAAAATTGATTAAAAAAATATATGTAGAAGCATGGACCATGCCTTTAGGTATTTTACAATTAAAAATAATAGGTATTATTTAGTATGGAAGTCAACCACTAGGAAAATTTTGTGGTAGATATAAGTTCATAATCACCCTTTAATATAGCACAACTCTTCTTAATTCTATTTGAAAAAGTTAAAGTTAATTGAGTCATATATAATTACAGACATTAGTTTACCACATCTCTTTGATATGTTCTTATCTCAGACTAATTTAATACATAGGGAAATCAACAATAGCCAAAAACTCTTTATCTTAATTTGTGGGTTTTTGGAAACATCTTCATGTTCTACAAATATTAGATCAACCCTTTTTTCACATTGCACGGACACACATAAATTCTCAATTACCCTAATTAATAACAGGTATAGTAGTATGGTTTTTAAATGATAAGGGCTAATACAAAACTCATTTCCACATGTTTATGTAATATATTTTATGACTGCTTCAGGAATGAGAAAGCAAATCCTTCCTCACAATTTTATGTTTTTAAGATTATTATTAAAATTCACTTACATTTCTTAAATCCGGGGCAGGAGAGTATGAACTAAAAATGCCCTGGAAGATGACATTCAAAGTTTGATGTGGAAAATGCTTAGATAATTAGTGGTTGACTGTACTAAGTATCACCTTGATAGGTGAAAGGCAAATGTTCTGATTGCTCACTTAGGCCACATTGTCGCAACATATTTTCCATGCTTTGAAGTTTCTAGAACTCATTACTAAACAGTTTGTTAATGTTATTAGTTAAATATCATGCTTTGAAACAGTACTCTTACATTTAGAAATAGCAGAAAGGTTATGCTAAAATGTGAGTGTCACACCTGAACTGCAATGCCATTTATGCAAAAGCAGAGCATTGCCTTTAAGGATGAGGAAAGACCTAGAAAAGGTCAAATGTAGAGGTCTTTTTATAATTGGAGTGATTTTTCTGTGAGATAACTAAAAACCCAATGATACATTTAAATTTTTACAAACAATATTTTCCATGTTATATTTATTATCAGATAAGGGTCAAGAAAAGTAAGAAGAGATGTATTTTATCACCTTCCATTAGATTTATAGATTAGAGAAATGTAAGGGGAGGCATAGCAGGGATAATCCAATTATGATTACCACAATGGAGTGGTATTAGGTGATTTACTTATAAGTAGAATTAAATTTACAATACAAAAAAATGTAGTTTTTTATACTAATGTTATTCTTTCATGTCTCACCAACCAGTATTATAGAGAAGTCATGACTATTGATTGAATTTAATTGTAATCAACCAGGATACCAACATTTTAGAAGGTTGACATCTTGTTAGCATGAAGTGTTTTCATGTTTGCCTTTTTATGAAGTGAACAAAAATAATATCATCCAAATATACTTTACATATTTAACATCGTGGTATTTTTCTAAGTCAAGCTTTGGTGAAAATGTCACTTTGAAAGTTGATGAAGGAAAGACTTCAGGCATCCCAGCTTGAGAATCTCAGCAAACCTGCTCTCCAAACAGAAAAATTATAAATTAAAACAACCATTTAAAGTCTCTGGAAATGGTATCAAGGGCATATAGCAAACGAAGTATTTATGCAAGAAAATCTACTAAAATTCAGCAAGAACAACATGAGTTTGTGGTATTCAAACTAAGAGCTGATCTCTACCTTTCATGTCCTAACTCAGCAAGATGGAAATGTCACACCAGACAGGTACAGCCAAGATTACACTGCTCTCTCTCTCGCTCTCTCTCTCTCTCTCTCTCTCTCTCTCTCTCTTCCTAGCTCCCATTAAGAAGGCTTTCTTCTCAGAGGGGTAGGACATCAGCTTTTCTCATTTTCCTCCCTGTTACTTTCTGCTGAGGCAAAATTTAGAATGAATCTTGTGAGAAGTGAGGATTCCCTTCCTCAGCCCAGCAATCACTCATGGAATGGAGGCTCTTGCTTGGGCATGGTGTTCCTGAGAATGCTGGAACCCTAATTGCCCTTGCTCTAGCTCATAAAATGGTGATTCTGTGCCAGGAGAGACAAGCTGAAGAGAGACACCTGAGGTTACTGGACACCCCTACCCCCACCCTGCTGAGCTCTCAGCAACTAAAGTAGCTGTGTCATTCAGAGAGAGAGAAGCATGCTATTTTCCCCACCACTAATGCCACAGCTGAGGTTCAGAAATTTTTCCTGAGGAAGAGGCCATAAAACAACTAGTTCCTAATTTGTTTGAGAAGAAACTGACTATATTTGCAACAGAGTGTGGAGAAGTTTAAGTTCAGGGTCGCTCTTGAAAACAGATGGTGGTTGTGGTGAAAGCAAAGTAGGATATTGGTAGAGTTATTGGACATATATAGGTTAAATTGTAGGTCAGCTAATTTGCCTGAAGGAACTAGGGAAATAGAGACCTGGAAGAAGCCTACCTGGGGTCGGAACAAATGTAAAACATTTACTTCAGGAATAATCAAGCCCAAATTTGATTGGTTTATCCTGTGGAGCAAATTATTCCTCAGGGAATTTTTTAAAATGACAGAGCAATCAGTAGAGCTTAAAACACGGGGTGGCCAGGGAAAGAGAGAGTCTAAGAGAGCCCTGCCAAAACCATTGTCATCCCAGGACAACTCTAGGCACAGCCAAGGCTGCAGCCCCTGAGTAGCAACATTAAAGTGAGCTACACTGAGTGGGGGAGAAATGGAGTTCACTAAAATAATCCAGCAAGTCACTAAACAAGTAAAAAAAAAACCTAGTAACGATAACAAGACCCAGAAAGAGATGATCAGTACCCAGAGCTGCTATAATATATTATCTAAAATGTCCTGTTTTTAACAAAAAATTGTGAGGCAAACAGAAAAAAACAGAAAAATATAATCCATACATTGAAATAAAAAACAGGCAACAAATCAACTTACCAGACTTCAAACTTTATTATAAGACTGTAGTAATCAAAACAGCTTGGTACTGGCACAAAAATAGAGCCATTGACCAGTGGAACAGAACTGAGAACCCAGATATAAAACCATCCTCATATAGCCACCTAACCTTTGACAAAGCAGACAAAAACATACACTGGGGAAAAGAATCCTTATTCAATAAATGGTGTTGGGAAGATTGGATAGCCACATGTAGAAGACTGAACCAGGATCCACACCTTTCACCTCTCACAAAAATCAACTCACGGTGGGTAACAGATTTAAACCTAAGGAGCAAAACTATTAGAATTCTAGAGGAAGATGTTGGAAATACCCTTCTAGACATTGGCCTAGGCAAAGAATTTATGAAGAAGACCCCAAAGGCAATCACAGCAACAACCAAAATAAATAAATGGGACCCGATCAAATTAAAAAGCTTCTGCACAGCCAAAGAAACTGTCACAAGAGCAAACAGACATCCTACAGAATGGGAGAAAATTTTTGCGTGCTAAAAATC
>RJWJ010043936.1:0-12384 GCA_004363605.1 Indri indri | reverse complement strand
CTGACAACAGACAGTATTGATGGGGTGTAAACTGCTCCAGCAGGCGTCACGGAGCGCCGTTGCTGTGCAGCAACCCGCACCTACCTGTGGTCAGCGCTGGATTTCTGTCTTCCGGTCCATGGCCTTCTGTTCACAGAGGGAGGCGGGGGAGAGGAGGGCAGGGGCGGGGGAGGTAGAGAGGGCAGGGGAGGCAGGTTTCTTTTCTCTTTCCTGAAGCTGATGCCTGGGTTCCCATCCTTGTCCCCGTCGCTGGCATGTTTGAATGTTCTCCGGGGCTTTGGCAAGGGGTTGATGAAGGGCTTTTGGGGGGACCCCTCCGAGCCCCTGTACGCACTCTCGAGCCTCTGGTCCCCAGGCTTTCCGCATGAACCTTTCCTGTCCTCAGCAACCTCAGGGGCAGGCACCCTGCCTTCCAGGTCCAAGTGGTGGGCTCTCCGGCTGACTTCTGAGCCTCCCCCGCCTCCCAGGTTCTCAGAGAGGGTGGGTCCCTCCTCTGCCTTGTCAGGCAGGCAGTGTGGGGAATAACAAGTCCCAGGTAACTGGGGATCCAACCCTGCCGATCCATCCTTCAAAGCCTGCTCAAGTTTCTTGACCTGCTTCAGCACCGAGAGGTGATCATTCTGAAAGCGTTTGCCAACCCTCAGCTCTCGGCCCCTGCCCAAGCCAGGATCCAGCACCCTGTCGGGTTGGCCTGGGTCTTGCCTCTGCTCTGGGTCCTGTCCCCCAACTTTCAGTCCTCCTTTATTCCTCTCATTTTCTCCGCTCTCTGTTTCCAGCCTTGTTCCATTCGTAGCCTCTGCGGCCTGAGGTCTCACCCCGTCACTACTTCTCCTCCCCACCACACAGGACGTCAGATAATCCTCTTGTCCGTCTGCTCTCCTGCCGGGTGCAGGAGTGGGTGACTCCTTCTTCCCTTCCCATTCTGATATCTTATCCTTTATGCTGAGGGACTTGTGCCTGGCTCCAACTCTGGCAGATGGGCGGGGGTTCTGACCACCTCTGAGCTGCTTCTTCCCGGCCCTGCTGGCTTCTGCAGCTGGGTCACTGATGATCATATTTGAGCTGAACATGTCCACTCTTGACTCTAGCACGAGGTTACTGAGGCTTTCCAGTGTGCTCCTTCTGAAGGGTGGCTCCTGACCAGCCTCTAGAAAAGGAATGAAGGACCCAATTGGTTGCCTTTGAGGGTCTTCCCCAGTCTTTGGATCTTCCGCCTTGACCCTGAACAAGAATGACAAACACCGGGTAATAGTTACTGCTCTTGGCTAGTCATAAAGATTTGCTAGAACTCAGATATGAATGTTATATGCAAGTCGCAAACCACAAAAATTGATACCATTTAACACCATTTAATTGACACCATTGACACCAAAAATTGACACCATTTAAAAAAACCACTTTATGTTTTTCTTAGGGAGATGACATGGCAGAATGAATGGGTTTTGGAGTACAGTAGTCTTGGTTTTAAATCCTAATTCAACCACTGACCAGATATGTGACCTTAGGCAAGTTGTTTAAGTCCTCTAAACCTCAGTTTCCTCCTCTGTAAAATGGGAATAATAATAAAACATATGTAACAGGGTGGTTGTAAACACTTTTTTCTTTTATTTTATTTACATCAGTCATAAAACAGCTTCTGAGGCTGTAAACATTTAATGAGCCAGCCCACATAAAGTATCTAGCATGTCCTGAGTATACAATAAATAGTGGCTATCATTATTACTAGTTTTTTTGCTTGATGAAAATGGGAGTGATTTCATGAGGTACAAGATTAAATAGGCTGTTTCCTCTGCTTTTGTTATTCACAGGTGGTTCTTTGCAATGACTATTTGAAAACTAAAACAATGCCGCAAGTCCTGAAGTTTTTGCTAATTCTAAGCTGGATAAATTGTCCTGATTTAAGTGGGTAAAGCCACGATGATCAGGTGCATTTGAACTGAACCTCTTCTGGAATGACAGCCTTACTAGTGGGAACTCTCCAAGAGGACAAGGATTGTTTTGTTATTTTGGCCTGTTGTGGCTACTGCTGCATCCCTAGCACCTAGAACAATGCCTGGCAGAGTAGGTGGTCAATAAATATCTGTTGCATGAATGAATGTGTGAATAAATAGGTAGATTTAGATTTCACACGCTGTCCAACACAGTAGCCACCAGCCACATGGGGCTATTTAAACTTAAATCCAATTAAGTTAACACTTCAGTTCCTCAATTGCATCAGTCACATGTCAAGAACTCAGAGGCCCCATGTGGCTAATGGCTACTGTGTTGGATGGAGCAGAAGACTATTTCCATCACTGCAGAAAGTTCTGGCCTAGAACATGTATATGAGGGCACATGCCTCTAAATGCAATTTTTGTAGATTAGTTAGTGCCATGAAGATACTAAAGATTATTGTGAAAGAGAAACATTTTTAAGCTAGTCTAACAAGAATGAGAGTATCTGTATTTTGCACTGCAAAACATTCCTCTACCAGTAAAGGTTATGACTGAGCACAGTGACTTTAGATGTGCCAAGATTAGCAAACACGTAGAAACCAATCTCATGGTGCACATTTTCTGATTATATAGATCTGACTGAATAGGAATTATGAAACTCCAGTCAAGGTTCACGGGGATGAATAATTAGCAATTTCATGCATCCTGTTACTATTTAGCTTTCTATTCCAAAGACTACCAGTTGTTTACATAAAGATATCTTCCTCATAGAGACATCAGCACATAAATTATGCTGCTGTTCTTGGTTGCACAGCATAAATTAGAAACTTATGGAAATGCGTTTTTTTGCAAACACATTTTCCTATGTTAAATATGGTGATCAAAGCAGAAATTCTTATTTAAATAAGCAATTAAGATTCATAACAGAGTGCTTACAAAAGAGACAAAAAATTTAATTATTCCATCACCACTGGGGACATTAGCATGAATTCAGATTTTAGTCAGGATCAGAATCAGTTTGTTATTATTAATATTTTATGGGGGGTTCAAATGGCAGGAGTTACGGTGTTTGCTCTCAAGGTGACAGAGGCAAGATGAAGAGAGAGGACAGACACATAAAAATGTGACAATCCAGGTTAGTGCATGCTTAGTGACAACTGATGATCCAATATATATAATTGTTAATATCCTGTATACTGTTAGGCAATATTGCCCAGTAGATACATACATGAGTTTTGGAGTCAGAGGGACTTTGGACTTGAGTCCTGACTCCATTTTTTTCATCTTAAAATAAGAACCCTGCTTCCCTTCTCTAGGCTGAAACTTTATGAGCACAGAGGCCAAATTTATCTTGTTCACTGTGCCTGATGCATAGTAAGTAGTCAATAAATATTTATTCAACGAATGGATGAGTTAATATATGTAATGTGCCCAGAGTACAGCATATGTAATAAATTTTGATATCAATAACTGGTAACTAGTGTTATTGCAATTGTCATAGTTATTGTCTAAGAGCCCAAACACCTGGAGTGACTTCACTGTCAGGGAGGCCGTGTCTGAGAACTGGAGGGGAACAAAGGATGGCTTGCTGGAAGCTCACGCTGGATTTACAAAGCTTAGGCAAGAGAGATGAGGATGCCGAAACTGATCTAAGCCTCCGGAGGACAGAGGGCCTTCTCCACATGGTTTGCTGCACCCAGGAGTTTCTAGAGCTCCTGTTTCCAGGATTGTATGCCCCAGAAGGCGTGCTGGCCTGGGAGCAGAGCTGCCAGCTGCTTTGCAGAATGTGAGAGTATCAGAGAAAAGGCTCCATCTGGAGAGGAGGAAACAACTATGCGGGTGTAAAGTGGGAGAGTTGACCATGTGGACAGACACAGCTGCAGAGATAGGGCTTAAACACAACTAGACCTGAACATCCTAGTTAGAAAAATCAACCGTGACTGGAATAGTAATAGGGACAGTGCTCAAATCACCAGGGGACCATCCTCTCCCCACACCGGGCACTAGTCAGACCTTCTCTTGACCACTTTGGTCTGATGCCGTAAATGAGTTCGGCACAGGGAGATGAGTTACAGGAGGCTCCTTAGAATGATCTGGAAAAGAGAGCCTCCTTAGTTCCAGGAAGCGGGATTAGTGAGGAGGGGAAGGCGGCGGGGAAGGAAGGAGACTCAGAAGCTGGGCCAGCTGCTTCATTCTCAGGGGAAACGTTCTTACTTGTCAGCCAATTTGTAGCTCAGGTTTTCGGTCTGGCTGTGGCTGCCCTCGGCCGGCCTGCACACTGTCATCATGTCAGCACCGAGAGGAGCTCCAGGTCGCCTGAGGGAACAGGGATGCACACTCAGTGAGCCAGGACATCAAAGCCTCTCTCAGAGAGGAGCAGATCTAGGGCCCACGCCCCAAACTATTCCTGACAGATTCCACCCAGGAGCAGGGGCTGGCAGGGACGCACCATTCAGAATCCCTCACCTGGGAGGCGGGGAACAAAGGCACAGTCCTGAGGTCCACCCTGACTCAGGCACCATGCCAACCTCTTTGTATAAATCCTTTAGCTAAGGTCACCAAAAGTCTTAAGAAAACATACAACCTTAGAAAGCAAAACATAAATAACAATACACCTCAACATTTTTCAGGTTCTCTAAGAACCTCTGTGATGAGCTAACAGTCCCCAAAGAAGAAAACTGTTGTCCCTTTATTTGAAACAAGACCTAAACCACTCATGAAAGCAGAACTATCCCCACGGGGGAACTCCACTCTTCTCCTGGCCCTAACGGTGGCTGTAAGCCCACACCAGCCTTGCCTGCAGAGCCCCACACGGGGAGCCCCCGCCAACAGCTCTGCGTCGAGGTCATCTGTCACTAGGTCACCTGTCTGGTCTAAGGAAAACTAGGAGATGGTCACAGCAAACCGAGGAATCCCACTGAAAAATAACAAGGACTGCGGGGATACCAAAGAAGGAGCCTCAGCTCAGAAGCAGCAGTTTTATAATACTCCGGGGTCTGACATCCAAATGAACTGAAGTGACTGAACACCAAACAACAGGTCCCCCCTCAGAGGAGCTATCTCCTCGACCAGAGTTCAAGAAGTATCGAGATACCGGGGACTCATGTTTCTTTTCCATGGAACTTCCAGGGAATCCCTCTCCCAGCTCCTTCTCAGGTTTCCAAGATTCCTACCCCCTTTCCCAGGATGGTTTACCTGCCAGGTGATGGGATGGCTGCCCAGTGTCCTAGCCTGCGCATCCTCACTGTCCTAAGAAATCAAAGGGCCAGGACTCAAGACATGCATGTAACTCTTGGGAACAAGGAGAAGAAGGCCAGAGAGGAAGAGGAAAAGAAAGGGAGCGTGAACATGGGCAACAAATTAACAAGAGGGAGGTGGGAACCAGGAGCTGGAAAAAGCAAGGAAGGGGACAGACGGTCTGCCAACCGTGTGGGTGGGGGGTGGAGCTGTGGCCTGCCATGGAGCTCAGCTGTCCCCTTACCCAGCAACTCAGCACCAGACACTCTGGGGAAGATCTGTGTTGTAACCAAGCCCAGTTCTTTAAAGAAGCCAGGCCCCAGGGCTCATCTATCCCGTTAAGTAGGAGAGCCCTGAAAGGCTTTTCAGGGACAGGAAGGAACTCATTGTCCCTCTCACAAAGCTCTCGCAAAGCTGAAAGCTTCTGGAGCCTCTCCATTTGGCTGGGCCCACAGACACTGCTCTTCTGTGCAGCATCTGGCAGAGGGCCCCATCGGAGGTCAAGAGGGGCAGCCACTCCCCACCCCCACCCCTGCCCTCCACATAGCCCAAACCCACAATGACCCAGCCTTGTTCCATGTGAGCAATGACTCTCTCCACCCACTCTCTCCTTTTGAGCTGGCGGCCTCTTTTGCTGCTGGCACTAGGACTTGGTGCCAGACCGTGTGCCGCGTGCTCTGGGGGACTCAAAGATGAGTAAGACATGGTCTCAGCCCTCAGGATAGCACCAGGACTGTGCAAGGCTCATGCTCGGCCCCATAACCCAGGCCTCCCCTTGCCCCCAAGGAAACTGGTTCCCTTGAGCTGTGCTCAGGAAGCAGTTTCTCTAGAAGAAACAAAGCCCACTATGTCTAATGCACAGAAATGCAAGTACAGGCCTTGAGGTCAAAGATCACGAGAAGCACCTAAACAACAGGGTACGTAAGTGAACTTGATTCCCATCAAACAGTAATAACTTCCAGCACTAAAACCACGGTCTCTAGAGAAACAGCAGATGCCATATTCTGAGAAGCAAGTTCAAGTGGGCTTCAGAGGCTGGCACTGAGGGGGATAGAACGCCACTGCACACTCAGCAATCAGTCCACGGCATTTCTGAATTCGTACAGGTACGGGAAATGCTGCCCCCATAAAAAATCGACCTTCCCTTTTTGCCTCAGCTGATTAAAAATCATTAATTAGGTAACAAGCCTAACCGAATTTGCTAGTTTGCAGCAGTCTGACTTCATCGCCACTTCACCATCACTTCATAGGTCTGGGGTTGCAAGGTGGAGCTGTTTCCCAAACTGTGGTCCACTGGGGCTCTGTTGTAGTCACCTTGGGGACCACGTGAGACATGTAGATTTCTGGGCACCTTTCTAATGAACCAAAACCAACTCAGGGCCGGTCTGGAATCCGCATTAAAATACGGTAAATCAAAGGCCTCAGATGATTTTTACATTACCCACGGTTCTTTATTTCTCCCTAGTCAATTTGGCCTTGTGATCCAAACAGACTATTTTCCAAGAGGGATAGTTAATGAATGACTAGTAATAATACTCAACTGCTTTCCATAAAAATAGAACTTCTCATTAACCAGATGGGCTTAAGTATTACTAATAATGTTAATTAGACTAAAAATGCCATACCAAATTTTGAAGTTAGGTGATAGGTACATGAAAGTTCACATATTTTTGTATGTTCAAACATTTCCGTAAGTTCTAAAAACTATCTTACAAGCTGAAGAAAAATATTCTAAAAATTCTAACATCCATAACTAATTACGTTTATCAATCAAGTCCATAGTTTAAGTCTGTTTTTCTTCTTGCTAAAATGAATACTGTAAGATCTTTTCTCGACTCAGAGGTTCTCTTTGGGCATTGACATCATATTGATTGGAGGGCTCAGGTGAAGAAGTTAAGATGCCAGGCAGGAGTCTTCCTCGGTTTTTATTTTGTTAGAAACTGTTGGCCAGGCACAGTGGCTCACGCCTGTAATCCTAGCACTGTTGGGAGGCCAAGGGGGGAGGATTGCTTAAGCTCAGCAGTTTGGGACCTGCCTGAGCAAGAGCAAGATCCTGTCTCTACTGAAAATACAAAAATTAGCCAGGCATGGTGGCGTGCCTGTAGTCCCAGCTACTCCAGAGGATGAGACAGGAGGATAGCTTGAGCCCAGGAGTTTGAGGTTGCTGTGAGCTGTGATGATGCCACGGCACTCTAGCCCTGGGCAACAGAGTGAGACTTTGTCTCAAAAAAAAAAAAAAAACAAAAAAAAAACGAAAGAAAGAAAGAAACTGTCTTAGCCAGCAGGTGCTGAGAGAACCTTACTCCTAATTACCTCTCTGAATTACCTTTAATTTACAGAAAGAGAGAGAGAGAAAAAGAGAGAGATGACGAGAGAAAGAAAAGAGAGATATCTCATAGTGAGATGCTTCTGGTTAGTCTCACAATCCCACAGAAAACTTAATTGCTCAAGACTGACATTGCTAGATTAAAAAAAACCACCACATGTATTATTTTACAATTCCTTTAAAGTTCCAGCCTTATCTCTGAATATACTATTTTTTTCCTTTTTTTAAGGGACTTGGAATACTAAAATGTCAAATCATTAATTACAACACAAATACCTCTCAGTAAAAAGGTCAAGAATTTAAAACAGATATAAAGTGTTTTCCCACAAGTAGGAAGGAGGAAGTGAGTAACCCCGGATCCTGAGAGCCGTTCTCACAGGAGGAGCCTGTTCTAGGAGGAGAGGGAGGAGTGAGCTGTGCCTGCAGGGAGAGGAACCCTGGGGGCCCTGGCAGCAACTTTAGAATCCCAGCCCCCTCTCAGCCTGCTCACTCTCTTTCCTCCACCACCGTTTGGAGAATCCAGCTAAAACAGGCTGGATACACCAGCCTGGTGAAGCCAGTGCAACCTTCAGTGCTAAGAGCCCAGTGAGGCAGCATCTTGTGGTCTGAGGCCTGGCCTTTTAGAGTGTTTCCACTGATAATAGAGCATTGCTCATAACCTCATTAATTATTCATTTATGATATGAGAAAGTTAAACAGGATGCTATTGAGAGCTCATCAACAGTAGTAACATTCTTCCTATTAACACTGGTAAGATACCAGCCTAAGCAACATAGTGAGACCCTGTCTCCACAAAGAATAAAAATTCAAAAAAACATTAGCCAGGCATGGTGGCATGCATCTGTAGTCCCAGCGACTCAGGAGGCTGAAGCAGGAGGATCGCTTGAGCCCAGGAGTTCAAGGCTGCAGAGAGCTATGATCATGCCACTGCACTCTGGCCTGGGTGACAGAGAAAGGCTTTATCTCTAAAAGAATAATAATGATAATAATAACAACTCTGGTGAGGTTTTTATGATGGCAACAGGGAAGGTGACATGTGGTCCATAAAAATTTTGCTGTTAAAGTCACTTACAAAGAGAAGTTTGGATATTACTGCTTTAGAGACTGCTAGAAAAAAATTAATCTGGATATGTTTAAGGCACAGGGGAAAAAAATAACAGCCTGATTTTCTCAAATCTTAAAACAAAAAGTGATTTAAATATAAAATGAAATGTAGAAATGTTGATCAACTGATGAATAAATAAACAAACAAAAGTGGTATATTCATGCAAGGGAATTCAGCCATACAAAGGAATAAAGTCCTATTACATGCTCCGATATGGGCGAACCATGAAAACACACTATGTGAAAGAAGCCAAACAGAAAAGGCCACACACTGTGTGATTCCACTTATATAAAATGTCCAGAATAGGCAAATTCACAGAGACAGAAGGTAGATTAGTAGTTGCCAGGGGCTGGGGAGATGGAAGAATTGGGCCTGATGGCTAACAGGTAAAGGTTTCTTTTGAGATGACAGAAATGTTCTAAAATTACATAGTGGTGACAGCTGCACAATACAGTGAATATACCGCAAGCCACTGAACTCTACATTTTGAAATGGTACATTTTATGCCCATTATTTCTCAGTAAAAATAAATTATATAAGTAATGTATGTTCAATTAAAAAAATAAGAAATCTGGATGGGGAAGAGGTGGAATGAGGAATAAAATCTACACAATTATAATTTTCCAGTATCCTTTATTGCTCTACTGTTAGTATATTAGTTTTGAACTATAAGTAAATAGGTAACATATCTAACTTGATTCAAAATGGTCATACTTGGTACACTGAATTTTAAAATACAGTTTAGCTGGTGCCGTGATGCATGTGCCTATAGTCACAGCTACTCAGAAGGCTGAGGTAGGAGGATAGCTTGAGGCCAGGAGTTCAAGGCTGTAGTGTGCTGTGATTGCACCTGTAAATAGCCACTGTACTCCAGCATGGGCAATATAGTAAGGCTCTTTCTCCTAAAAAAAATTTAGATCATTAATGATTACATAGTAATACAATTAAATTTTAAATAGGTTTTATGTAACAAATAAAGTTACAAACTGTTCAGCTTTAATATCCCTTAGTTTCATCAGCTTATGAGGAGCTGGCAAAAATTAAAGAAGCCATAACAATTACAGTAGATCAAAAAGAGTTGTTTTCTCAGCTGAGCATTCTTCTTAGCAAGCATATCTAAAAGGTATTTGTTTCCAAAAAATAAGCTGAAAAAAAAAAAGTACATAACCTGGGACTGCAAACTAGTACAATCTCTATGGAAAGCAATATAGAGATACCTCAGAGAACTAAAAGTAGAACTACCATTTGATCCAGTAATCCCATTACTGGGCACCTACCCAAAGGAAAAAAAAACCTTCTATAATAAAGACATCTGTACTCAAATGTTTATAGCAGCACAATTCACAGCTGCAAAGATGTGGAAACAACCCAAGTGTCCATCAATACATGAGTGGATTAATAAAATGTGATATATGTATGCCATGGAGTACTACTTAGCCACAAAAAACAATGGTGATCTAGTGCCTCTTATATTATCCTAGATAGATCTGGAGCCCATTCTACTAAGTGTAGTATCACAAGAATGGAAAAACAAACACCATGTGTACTCACCATCAAATTGGTACTAATTGATCAACACTTATGTGCACATATGGAAGTAACATTCATCCAGTGTCAGGCAGGTTGGGGGGAGGACGGGATGGGTATATTCACACTAATGTGTGCAGTGCACACTGTCTGTGGGATGGGCACGCTCGTAGCTCTGACTTGGGCAGTGCAAAGGCAATATATGTAACCTAAACAGTTTTACCCCCGTAATATTCTGAAATTTAAAAAAAGTACACAATCACATAATACAACTCTTGCTATGTCTAACTGCATAGTGATGCTCATTCTTGAGCATCTTGATGCTTCACTTTCATCTTCTTTAAACAAAAAGATTTGAAAAAAAATTTAAATGGGTTGCTTTAGTCCTTTACATTGTAGCTTTAATTTTTTGACTTGTGGTATTTTCAAAAGCAAACCAACATTTTCACATTTGGAAGAAGACGGAGGAATCTGAAGCAAGTGCGAAAAGAAGCCAAAGGCCATGTGCTGCCTCAGAGCTACAGCCAGGGCTACATTTGGCAAAACTGCAGCCTGTACTCTTGGACCAAATGCTTAAACTGCACCTGCACAAGAACACTGGACAAGTCCTCAGAGCATCACATGGGGTGAAAACAGAGGCGGTATCAAAAGGATGACTTTTGTGCTAATCAAAGTCTGCCTATGTCTAAGAGTTCTGCTTTTGAGCCCAGAAGATTCCCCCATCAAAGGATTGTTCCCGAAATGTCTGTTGAACAAACACGTACCATTTTTTTTAATACCTAATGTGCCTATCAAAAAATGACTGGATCAACAAAATGTGGTATATCCATACAATGCAATATTATTCAGCCATAAAAAGAAATGAAGTTCTGATCACATGCTACAACGTGAATGAACCTCGAAAACATTATGCTAAATGAAAGAAGCTAGTGATAAAACATCATACCTTGTATGATTCCATTTATATGAAATGTGAAGAATAGGCCAATCTACAGAGATGGGAAGTAAATTAGTGGTTGTCAGGAGCAGAGTAAGGGGTAGGGGGTGAGGAATTACTGCTAACGGGTATGGGTCTTTTTTTGGGGGGGAGTGATGAAAATATTCTAAAATTAGATAGTGATGATGGTTGCACAACACAGTAAATATACTAAAAACTACTGAATTGTATGCTTTAAAAGAGTAAATTTTATGGTATGTGAATTATATCTCAATAAAGCTATTAAAAAAAAGATTTAGCAGGGACGATTACTTAAAGCCCCACTGCAGACAAAATGAATCAGACTACCAGAGTGGAACCTAGGAATTTGCATTTATAAGTTCCCCAGGGAATTCGCAAGCATACTAAAGTTTAAGAGTCGCTGGTCTAGAATTGAACCATTCAGTTTATTTTCATGTCACTTGCATTGTCAGCTAGCAACACAAATACTCTGTTTTGCCCTCTCCTTTGTAAGGCAGTACTCCAGTGTCTGTCTGCTCCTATTTTAGAGCATCTTGGGAATCTGATGCAGGTGTTACCAGGACAAAGTGAATTTGTTCCTCTTTGGCAAACCAGATGTAGATGCTCTAAGATCTGTTCCTCAGATCTTTCCCTCCCCAGGCTTGAATATCAAGGCTCCTTTGCACTCTAATGTATCATCAGAGTAATTTCAAGACTTTCCGTCATTATAAATACTCAGTTACTTACAATATTTTCTTTTAACAACGTGATTAGTATTTGCCTGACCTACACCTGTCAGTTTGACAAACGAAGCCACTGGGAATCTGTGGCCGGAGCAGCCTGTGAATGCAGACTGGACCATACTCTGATGCCCCAGAGGTGAGAGGTAGCTAAAAATGTGTATTGTTCTCAATTTCATAAACCCGGGAAGGATTTTTTCACATCTGCAGAACATTCTGACATATAGAGATGTATTTGGCCACCTTAGTAGGATGGAAACATATTTTTCACTTTACAATATTTGCAAATCATGTTTATTCCTTCACTCATTGGCAATGTGGAAATAACTCCATATGTTGCCTTAGGGTTCACCATTCTGTGGAGGGTAAAAACAGAAAAAGTGCAACTAAGTGGCCATCTTGCATATGAACACTAAGCTACAGCATGTAGAAGGTTTTAGTGGTGTTAATGCTTGATAACTAAGAGTGTCACCTCTTGGATAAAGGACAGGATGAGTTTGCCATAAATCATTAAAGCACAAGTTACGAAAGTTATGAAATATGCTTAATATCACATTGTGATAAATGTGTGTGTGTGT
>RJWJ010043935.1:0-12382 GCA_004363605.1 Indri indri | reverse complement strand
TGCCTTAAAAAGGGTAAGAAGAACAGTTTCACTTTACCTGCATCACCCCTTCCCTGAGATGGCACAGGTCAGTGCCAAGAGAGACTCCCTCAGCACATGATTTTGCCCACAGGGGAAAGAGAAGGTGAAATGAGCACATAACTTCCCCAGCTTTTTAAGGAGCTTGCTGAGAGGCCTGCCTCTCTTTCATCTCACCCAGAACACTGAGGGAATCAGCAGAACTCAGTCACCTGGGGGGCAATGAAGAAAAAAGAAAAGAGGCAGGTGCTCATATCAATTAGTACATGGATCTTGACAACCTGCTCATGGACACAGGCAGCCAGGCAGTCCACACTTGGACCTTCGATGCAGCTGGCCAGCATGTGGTCACCTGCAACTGGCCTGCTCATGGACCCCAACAGACAACCAACCAAGAGACTTTGGCAGCTGGTTCTCCAAAGACCATTACAGCTGGCATCAATACATTCTCAGAGAGGGGATGCAGACCTCAGTGGCCAGCACAGACCTCAGCAGCTGGCTCAATTTTGCAGGACTGGGAGAAGCACAAAACCCTGAAACTGCTGCATAAGGAGGGAGGGAGAGAAGTGGAGCTTGCATCCATTATCTTGGCACCTTGGTGCACTACCCTGGGAAAAAGGGACTGACAACGCTTATGATTTGGTATGGCTCTTTAGGGTAAGGTGAAGGCACACACTCCTAAGAAGTCTCCTTTGACAAATGAAGCTTAAACTCAACATCCAGGCATTGCAGGACATTGCCCTAGGAAAAAGGAAGAAAAGGTAACTCTAAGTACCAGCATGGTATACAGGATAGATAAAAGTCACACAATCCTAAGATTTCTCCCTCAGGAGAAAGTGAGAGGAATGGAATAGTGCATCCATAGATAGTGTTTGAGAGGCCCCCAGAATCTCCAGCTAGGCTGACTAATGAAGGTTTTTCCCTGCCATAACTAGTCCACAAAGACTGGAAACAAGGCCACAAAGAATTAGGAAACATAACATGACAAAAGAAACAACATAAAGCTCTAGTAACTGATCTCAAATAAGTGGGGTTCTACAAATTGCTTGACAAAGAATTCAAAATAATCATTTTTAAAAAGCTCAATGGAGCTATAAGAGATTATAGGTAGATAAGTAAACAATGCCAGGAAGATAATACATGAACAAAATGAGAAGTTTAACGAAGAGATGGAAAGAACAAAACCAAAATATTGGAGCTGAAGAACACAATGACTGAACCAAAAATTTCAATAGAAAGCTTAAACAGCAGACTTGATTAAGCAGAAGAAAAAAGTCAGTGAGCTTCCAAACAGGTCATTTGAAATTACCCAGTTAGAGACGAAAAAAGAGAAAACAATGAAAAAGAGTAAAGAAAGCCTACTGGACTTATGGGACAACATCAAATGACTCAATACAGATGCTCCTTGACTTACAATGGGGTTACATCCAATAAACTCATCATAATTTGAAAATATTGTAAGTTGAAAATGTATTTAATACATCTAAACTGCCGAACATCATAGCTTAGCCTAGCCTACCTTAATTGTGATCAGAACAGTTATTTAGCTTCTACTTGGATAAAATTAAAATAAAGTCTAGCTCATGTAATTTACTGAACTATACTGAAAGTCAAAAACAGAACGGTTGTATAGGACATGAAGTATAGTTTCTACTGAATGTGTAATGTTTTTGCACCACTGTAAAGTTGAAAAATTATTAGTCATAAGTTGAACCATCATAAGTGCTGGGTTGGCTGCATACTCATTACATCCTAGCAGAAGAGAAAAAGAAAGGGACAAAAAGCTTATTTAAACAAATAATGTGTAAAAACATCCCAAATCAGAGGAGAAAATGGACATCCAGATTTATCAAGCCAAAGGGAGCCCAAATTGGTAAAACTCACTTTATATCGAGACATATTATAATAATTGTCAAAAATCAAAAACAGATGATTTTGAAACCAGCAAGAGAAAAGTGATTTGTAACATACAAGGGAACTCTTATTAAGCTATCAGCTAATTTTTCAGCAGGAGACTTGCAGGCTTGGGATGACAAGTCAAAGCAAAAAAAGAAAAGAATCACAAAGAATACTATACCCAGCAAAACTGTTCCTTAAAAATTAGGAGAAATATATACTTTCCCAGTCAAACAAAAACTGAGAGAGTTTGTCAGCAGTAGACTTGCCTTACAAAAAGTGCTAAAGGAAGTTCCTCAAGTTAAAATGAAAGGATGTTAAAGGACAACACAAAAGCATGTTTAAATATAAATATATAGACAAATACAGAATTATATAATACTGTAATGGTGGTACAAACATACTTTTAATCCTAGTATTAAAGTTAAAAAATAAAAGTATTAAGAATAATTATAGCCAAAGAAAATTGTTAATGTGTATAAAATATAAAAATAAGTAAATTCACACATCAATAACATAAAAGTGTGGAGTTTTGTATAATATTGAAGTTAAGTTGTTGTCAGCTTAAAATAGACTGTTACAATTATAAGATGTTTTAAGAAAGTCTTAAAATAACATCAAAGGAAAATCCTGTAGTAAAAGCAAAAAAAAGATAAAAGAGCCAAAATATATCATTACAAAAATCATCAAATCAAAAAGGAAGACAATAAAAAAGGAAGAGAAGAGCAAAACAACTACAAAAGAGACACAAAACAATTAGTAAAACAGCAATGATATATCCTTACCTATCAATAATTAACTTAAATGAAAATCAGTTAAAGTCACTAATCAAAAGATACAGAGTGCCTGAATAAACAAACAAAACAAAACAAAAACAATAAGATGCAACTATATATTATCTACAAGAGACTCGGTTTATATTTAAGGATACACGCATGCCAAGAATAAAGAAATGGAAAAAGATATTCTATGCAAATGGTAAACTAAGAGACCAGGGAGCTATACTTACATCAGAGAAAATATACTTTAAGTCAAAAACTGTCAGAAGAGGCAAAGAAGGACAGTATATACTGATAAAAGAGTCAATTCAATAAGATATAACAATTATAAAAATATATATGCATCAGAGCACCTACATATATAAAGCAAACATTGATAGATCTGAATAGAAATATAAAAAGTAACACAATAATAGGACACACTTTAATATGTCACTTTCCTCATGGATAGATCATCCACAGAAATAATAATCAAGGAAACAGCAGACTTGGACAACATTACAGACCAAATGTCCTTAGCAGACATATATAGAATATTTCACCCAAAAGCAGCAAAATACACATTCATTTCAAGTACATGGAACAGTTTCCAAGACAGATCACATGCTAGGTCACAAAACAAATCTTAATAAATGTAAGAAGATTAAAATCATACCAAGTATCCTTTTCAACCACAATGGAATGGAGCTAAAAACCAATGGCAGAAGGAAAACTGGAAAATTCACAAATACGTGGAAATTAAACAATACACTCTTGAACAGCCACCAGATCAAAAAAGAAATAAAAAGAGAAATTAGGCTGGGCATGGTGGTTCATGCCTATGATCCTAGCATTTTGGGAGACCAAGTTGGGAGAATCATTTAGGGCCAGGAGTTTAAGACCAGCCTGAGCAACATAGCAAAACTGTATCTCTACAAAAATCTTTTTAAAAAATTATCCAGGCATGGTGGTGTAAGTCTGTAGTCCCAGCTACTCACTCAGGAGACTGAGGCTGAAGGACCACTTGAGCCCAAGAGTTTGAAGTTGCAGTGAACTACAGTGTCATGACAATGCCTTCTAGCCTGGGCAACAGAGCAAGACCTTGTCTCAAAAAAAGGGGGGAATTAGAAAATATCTCGAGATAAATAAAATGAAACACAACATACCAAAACTTATGACAGGCAGCAGAGCAATACTAAGAAGGAAGTTTATAGAAGTTTATAGAAATAAATATTAATAAATAATATTAAACAAGGAAAAAAGATCTCAAACAAATTAACTTTGCATCTCAAGGAAGTAGGAAATAAGAATAAACTAAAACCAAACAGAGCAAAAGAAAATAAATATTAGAAAATTAAAAAACAGAAAAAAATGACAAAACTAAGAATAGGGATTTTTTTCTGGAAAGATAAATCAAAATTGATAAATGTTTAGCTAGACTACTAAGAAAAAAAGAGAGAGAGAGAAAACTCAGATAAATAAACCAGAAATGAAAAAGAAGACATTACAACTGATACCACAGAAATAAAAAAAGATCATAAGGGACTGTTGTGAACAATTACAGCTAACAAATTGGACAACCTAGAAAAAGTAGATAATGTCCTAGAAACATAAAACCTGCCAAGAATGAATCAAAAATTAGTAGAAAGCCTGAACATATCAATAACAAATAAGGATATTGAAACAAGAATCAAAAACCTCTCAACAAAGAAAAGCCCAGGGCATCACAGGTGAATTCTACCAACTATTTAGAGAATTGATACCAATTTTTTTCAAACTCTTTCAAAATATAGAAGAAGGAAGATTCATTTTATGAAGCCATAAAATGGCTCCTTTCATTTTATGAAGCTAGCTTTGATACCAAAGCCAGACAAAAACACCGTAAGAAAAAAACACTACAGGCCAATTATCCCTGACAAACATAGATGCAAAAAATTCTCAACAAAACATTAGCAAATCAAATCCGACAGCACATTAAGGGGACAATACATTATGATCAAGTGGGATTTACCCCTGGGATGCAACGATGTTTCAACATATGCAAATTAATCAACACAGTACACCACATTAACAGAATGAGGATAAAAATTATATGATCATTTCAGTAGACGCAGAAAAAGCATTTCACAAATTCAACATTCTTTCATGATTAAAAATTCTCAGTTAATTAGGTAAGGAGTCTACCTCAACAAAATAAAGACCATATATGACATACCCACAGATAACATCATTCTTTTTTTTTTTTTTTTAGACAGAATCTCACTCTCTTGCCTGGGGCGAGTGCCGTGGCATCAGCCTAGCTCACAGCAACCTCAAACTCCTGGGCTCGAGCAATCCTACTGCCTCAGCCTCCCAAGTAGCTGGGACTATAGGCATGCACCACCATGCCCGGCTAATTTTTTCTATATATATATTTTTAGCTGTCCAATTAATTTCTTTCTATTTTTGGTAGAGACGGGGTCTCGCTCTTGCTCAGGCTGGTCTCGAACTCCTGAGCTCAGGACTATCCGCCCGCCTCGGCCTCCAGAGTGCTAGGATTACAGGCGTGAGCCACCGCGCCCGGCCTAACATCATTCTTAATGGTGAAAAGTTGAAACCTTTTTCTCTAAGATCAGAAATAAGATGAGGATGCTCACTCTTACCATTTCTGTTCAACATAGCACTGGAAGTCCTAGTCAAACCAATCAGACAAGACAAAGAAATAAAAGGCATCCAAATTAGAGAGGAAGAAGTTAAATTGCTCCTATTTGCAGGCAATATAATCTTATACATAGAAAATCCTAAAGACTCTACCAAAAATCCATTAGAACTAATACATGAATTCAGTAAATTTGCAGGATACAAAATCAACATACAAAACTCAATTGCATTCTATACACTAACAAACTATCTGACCAGAAATTTAAGAAAACAATTCCATTTATAATCACATCAAAAAGAATAAAATATCTAAGAATAAACTTAATCAAGGAGGTGAAAGCCCTGTACACTGAAAATTATAAAACATTGATGAAGAAAATTAAAGAAAACACAGATAAATGGAAAGAAATGGAAAGACATCATTCATGTTCATGAATTAGAAGACTTGATATTGTTAAAATGTCCATGCTACCCAAAGCAATCTACAGATTCATTGCAGTCCATATCAAAATCCCAATGGTTAATCAGTCATGGGATTAGTTAAAAAAAGAATTAAAAAATTAAAAATCCTAATGGCATTTTTTTTTACAGAAATAGAGAAACCAATCCTAAAGTTTATACAAAAACACAGAAGTTCCCAAATAGCCAAAGCAATTTTGAGTAAGAAGAATAAAGCTGGAGGCATAACACTTCCAGATTTCAAAGTATATTACAAAGCTATAGTAATCAAATAGTATGGTATTGGTATAAAAACAGACATATAGTCAAATGGAACAGAATAGGACACCCGGAAATAAACCCATGCATGTATGGTCAACTGATCTTTGACAAGGTTGACAAGAATATATGATGGTGAAAGAATAGTATCTTCAATAAATGATATTGGAAAAACTGAATAGCCACATTCAAAGCATGAAGTTGGACCCTTATGTTATGCCATACTCAAAAAAAATCAACTCAAAATGGATTAACGATTTAAACATAAAACCTGAAACTGTAAAACTCCTAGAAGAAAACATAAGTAAAAATCTTCTTGACATTGGCCTTGGCAATGGTTTCTTGGATGTGACACCAAGAGCACAAGCAAGAAGAGCAAAAACAGATACGTGGAATTACATCAAACCTAAAAGCTTCTGCAGAGAAAGGAAATAATCAACACAATGAAAAGGCAACCTATGGAATGGGACAAAGATATCTGCAAACCATATATCTAATAAAGGGTTAATATCCAAAATATATTAAGAACTCCTACAACTCAATAGCAAAAATAAACTAATTAATTAATTAATTAAAAAAGAAGCAAAGGACTTAAATATTTCTCCAAAGACAAATGAATAAATGGCCAACAGGTATGTGGAAAAGGTGTTTGCCATCAGTAATCATCAGCGAAACATAAATCAAAACCACATTGATCTTTGAGAAATCTCCATACTGTTTTCCATAGGGGTTATCCTAATTTCCAGTCCACCACAGTGTATAAGCATTCCTTTCTCTCTGTATCTGCACCAGCGTCTATATTTTTGGATTTTTTTAATAAAAGTAATGCTAACAGAAATAAGGTGATATCTCACGGTGGTTTTAATTTGCATTTTCCTGATGGTTAGTGATGTTGAGCATTTTTTTCATAGGTTTTTTGGCCATTTGTTTATTTTCTTTTGAAAAAACTGTTCACATCTTTTGCCCACATTTTAATGTGGTTGTTTGGTTGATATGTCTCACCCCAGTTAGAATTGCTATTATATTTTTTAAAAGATAATAAATTCTGGCAAAAATGTGGAGAAAAGAGATCCCTTTTATATTGCTAGTGGGAAGGTAAATTGCTTGCTATAGCCATTATGTGATACAGTATGTAGTTCCCTCCAAAAACTAAAAATAGAACTAACTTAGGATCCAGCAATACCACTTCTGGGTTTATATTGAAAGGAATTGAAATCAGGATTTCAAATAATTACCTGTGCTTCCATTTTAATGGCAGCTTTGTTCACAATAAAGTGAATATTGCCATAAAGTGAATCACATGAATTTTTTTGGTTTTCCAGTGCATATAAAATTTATGTTGGGGCTGGGGTGCCAAGATGGCAGACTATAAGTAGCCTGTACTCACCACTCTCGAAGAGAGGATCAAAGGTTACAGGTGGAGGTTCACCTGAGGATGGACTATCCTGGAGAGAATTTTGTGAATTATCAGAGAAGCGACTGGGGATCTCAAAGTGGGGGAGAAAGAGGCAGGGTGACCTGCTTAGCAAGACTGGAAGGTACCTGGAGGAAACAGCTACACATGGTGAAGGGTCAGGAGAGAGATCCTCGGGGCTTTGCACTCCCACAGGGGACACTGCAACCCGAGCTGTGAGGTGGCTCCCTGACCAGAGCAGGCCTCCAAACTGATCAGGGAGCTTCTTGGAGACTGTGCAGTAGCATTGTACTGGAGAGTGGGCACGATGGAATCCTGCCAGCTTCTGATCCCAGGTTGCTGCAACAGATGCCGTTCTGCACTCTCAGCCCCAGAGCACCCAGTCTGCAGAGAGGTCAGTTCCACTGCAGCTGCCTCCATTACCCCTGCCAGGTCAGAGAAGGAGTGGGGAAGGCAGGCACTCTTACACACACTGTGACTGGGTGCCATGCATCCCACAACCCTCCCCCATCAGCTGCCTCCCAGAGAGCTGAACAATGCAAGGACCCACTGGCCCTCAGCATCAGCCACCACCATCTTGCCATCTTGAGAGCACTACCACTGCCACCTGAGTAGCACTACAGCAGCTTCCACAGGTGGACCTGCATGGAAGAAGAACGCCAGCCACTGTGACTACCTGGCAGGGTGCCATGCATCTCCTTGGCCCTGCCAGCCATGGACAGCCAAGCCGCTGTAGCCCAACAAGCCACCTCATTGCCAGCCACAGTCCCATGACCTGCACATGCACCAAACAAGGTCTCATAACCTGCCCAAGCACTGGCCAACTCTTTCTATCAATTGTCCCCAAATGGATCTATAGGTACTTTGTCCAGTATGGTGGTATCCATTACCCACAGGATGCTATTGAACACTTCATATGTGACTAATCTGAATTAAGATGTGCTGTTAGTGTAATATCACATTAGATTTTGAGGACTTCATATCAAAAAAGAATGTAAAATATCATATCAATATTTTCATATTGATTATAAGTTGAAATAATATTTTTACATATTTATATATTGGGGTAAATAAAATACATTATGAACATTAATTTCTGACATATTTTGACTTGTATTATATTTCCATTAGTCAGCATTGATCTATCAATTTAATGCAATTCCAATCAAAACCCCTAAAAGCTTTGTGCTAAAAATGAGAAACTAACTATAAAATTTATATGGAATTCAAAAAACCAAAAATAGTAAAAATAATTTTTAAAAAGAATAATGTTGAAGAACTTATACTAATTTCAAGATTTATTATAAAGCTATGGTAATCAAGATAGTGTGATATTTGGCATAAGAATAGACAAACAGATCCATGGAACTGAAGAGTCCAGAAATTGACCCCCACACATATCCTCAATAAATTTTCAACAAGACATAATAGTAATTCAATAAGGACAAGATAACTTTTCAACAAATAGTCTTGGGACAACTAGATAGTCATGTGCTGAACAAATAAACCATCACCCTTATCTCATGCCATACACAACAGTTAATTTGAAACAGACCAGAGAACTGTTAAACAAAATACATGGATGGCTATTCTGTTGGGCTGAGCTCCTGCACTAAGCTCCCAAAAAATACACCAAACCAGAATGGAGTCACTCATGCTAGGTGCCACAAAATCAAACTGAACTTTAAATGGGTCAGTTTTCAACAAAAACAGGAGATTCACAGCAACCAGTCAGAAAGAGCCCAGTTTACCTGAGTTGGCATGATAAGGAAATCCTGTGTTTTAACTCTTTAAGGAAAGTAATTTTGAAATGACCAATCCACTTTTTGTTCCTTATTTCTGCTTTCTTCAACCCTTTTCTGCCTATAAAGCCAAACTTCTCTGCTCATCTCAGTGAAGCACTTATCTGTTCCTTAAATGAGATACTGCCTGATTCATGAATCACTAATAAAAGCCAAATAGACCTTTAAACTCAATTGTCGAAATTTTGTCTTTTGACATAACTAAACCTAAACTCTAAAACTGTAAAACTTCTGAAAGAAAACATGGGATAAAATCTTTGCAGCCTTGAAACTGGTGAAAATTTCTTAGAGATTACAAAAAAGTACAAACAGAAAAGACAAAAAAATGATAAATTGGACACCACCAAAATTTGAAACTTTCACGCTATGAGAGACACCATTATATTATAAAAAGAAAATGCCAGCCACAAACTGATAGAAAATATTTATAGTAAGTACATCCGACTAAGGACTGGATCCATGATGTACAGTAAATTTGTAAAAATAATGAGAACGCAACCAACTTAACTAAAATTAGGCAAAGATTTTAACAAAAATTTCACAAAAGAATATAGATAGCAAATAAGAAAATAAAAAGATGTTCCATATCTTGTTATGAGGAAAATGCAAATTAAAACCACAATAAGATACAATTACATACCCATTAGAATGGGTAAAATATTTAAAATTGATAATATTAAGAATAAGTATGGATATGGAATAACTGAAATTCTCATACATTTCTGGATACAACCACTTTGGGGAACAGTTTGGCAGTTTCTTATAAGTGAAACATAACTTACCATACAACTCAGCATTTCTACTCTTCGGTATTTAAGAACAATGAAACATGTCCACACAAAGACTCGTTTGTGACATTTCATAGCAGATTTATTCATAATAGCCTCAAATCAGAACAACTTACTTTCCATCAACAGGTAAATGAATAGACAAATTATGATATTCATACAATGGAATATTACTTAGCACTAAAAAGGAATAAATTGATACATTCAAAAACCTAAAAAAAAAATCAAAAACATTATGCTAAGTGAAAGACTTTAGATGCAAAAGAGTATAAGATTTATGTATATGAAATTCTAATAAAAGCAAATCTAATCTATAGTGACAGAAGATCACTGGTTCTCTGGGCCCAGAGAGCAGAGCAGGTACTGGCTAGGGAAGAGCAAAAGGAATCTTTTGGGATATTAGAAATGTTCTATATATTTTTTTATTATTTTACTTTATTTTTCAGAGACAAGGTCTTACTCTGTTGCCCAGGCTGGAGTGCAGTGGTGTGATCATAGCTCACTGAAGCATCAAACTCTTGGGCTCAAGTGATCCTCTCACTTCAGCCTCCCAAATGACTGGGACTATAGGCATGAGCTCCACTCTTGGCTAATTTTTTTTCTTTTTTGTTTTCCTTTTTTGTAGAGACAGAGTCTCCCTATGTTGCCCTGGCTGGTCTCCAACTCCTGGCCTCAAGTTATCCTCCTGTCTCAGTCTCCCAAAGCCTTGGGATTATAGGCATGTGCCACCACCCAAGATTGAAATGTCCTATATCTCAATTGTGGTTACATGGGTGTATATATTTGTCAAAACTCATCCAAAGGTTTATTTACAATGAATGCATTTATTGTACATGAATTACTCTTCTATAAAATTGGGAAGATTTTTTAATTGACAATAACAAAAGAAATTTTCAAAGTAGCATTATAAGGCTACTTCAACTTTTTATTTTATGCTTATTACACATTTTATTGAAAAATAAATTCTTACCAATAACATTTCCTTTTCCCCATCCTGTTCTTAACTTCCACATGAAAATGTTTCTTCTCACATTGTGGTTTTGATCTATCTCCCAATATAGCAACAATGTTAAGATACAGTCAAGTTTTAGGAATGCAAAAAAATAAGAAACAATTTGAACACAACATCATAAACCTAAGAAGTTAATGGCTTACCAGCCATTGTAGAATAATTTTGTTTAAAGAAGAAAGGAAGAACTTTCCTTCAGAGTTCCAAGCTATAGATGGATATCTATAAAGGAAAAGTTGTTTTTGCAGATAGTCAGAGAAATAATTTCCTGGCAGGCAAGTACCGTAACCTACATACTAGATGGAACATCTTTGTGAAAGAATGAAAAGACTATCTCCGAAACAAATTATTATAGCTATTGTCTTTTTTTTAACAAGGGAAAATAAAGTTACAGAACTTCAAGTCATAAATACATAGATCATAGCTTGTGAATTTTGTAACATTTTATCAAGTATAAAAGAAGTCTAGTGAAGCTAAGCATGTGCATTTTTTGGTTAATTTTTTTATGCTATCCTCAAACTATTCTCTGTCAGTAGCCAAACAAAACTATTCATGCTAAAGGAGGTGAGAAGGTTCAACTTGTTTATCGAGAGAGAAATATTTTATTGCTTATGTTTTCCACACTGAAGCAAACTGATTGATAAGCTTTAAAAGAGGAAATTCACTCATGCTAGGAATATGATAGATGGAATTATCTTTAGGCTTAACCTCCTTCTTGGTGTAGGCATAAAGAATAAAATTTTTACAATGCGTTCTTCTGCATCACATGCTAGCAGTTCACATTTCAATACATTTAGTAAATAAACAATAATCCAAAGAAACTTCAAAGTGTTCCAATAGATTAAAAAAAAAAAAAAAAGCGTGTGTTCCTGTCATTTTCATTAGGTCGTAGGTCTACAACACTCACCAGTTCAACCTGAGCTGTAACGATAGTTTGGCCCCAACTTACTATGTGTCTTTTGGTGAGTTCCTTCATTTCTCTGTGTCTTATATGTACATCTGACAAGATAGAGGAATTGACTCAGAAAATAGCTAAAGATCTTCTTAAAAACAAGCAGAGGGATGGGCATGGTGGCTTACACCTGTAATCCTAGCACTCTGGGAGGCTGAGGTGGGTGGATCATTTGAGCTCAGGCGTTCGAGAACAGCTTGAGCAAGAGTGAGACCCCATCTCTACTAAAAAAATAGAAAGAAATTAGCTGCACAACTAAAAATATATATATAAAAAATTAGCCGGGCATGGTGGCACATGCCTGTAGTTCTAGCTACTTGGGAGGCTGAGGCATTAGGATTGCTTGAGCCCAGGAGTTTGAGGCTGTTGTGAGCTAGGCCGACGCCAC
>RJWJ010043934.1:0-12375 GCA_004363605.1 Indri indri | reverse complement strand
GAATTTGAAAGCTGCCGCAGAAAATGACTCACGGCACAACCTCAAGGCGCCCTCATCTGCTTTTAAATCACCACAAGGGCATAAACCAGGCCGCGGTCTTGGAGCTGTCGCTTGGCACCTGACTCAGAAGGAGGCACTCATCCATCCAGTACCCTCATCACCGGTATCGTCGGCCGCAACGGACTCGGGCCCTGCTCTGATGTTCCCGCGGTCCTACTGACGCCAGGCCGGACTCCCCTTCCCACTGCAGCCCAGAGAGCGCAGTCAGGTGGCCGTGACAGCTGTCCGCTGGCCTCCTCCCTGGCCCGGCATCCCCCTGGCGCCAGGTGACCCCAGCCTCCCGATGGTGGGGCGGGGCACAGCGCAGGCCGCCTCTCCTGCAGCCTCAGCAGTCAGCACCCCGGGAGGCGGGACGTGGGCCACTGAGGTCCCCAAACCCACAGCCACAGGACCCCACCCCCCAGCCCCTGGGGGAACAGAGCAATGGGGGGGTGTCCAGGTGTCCAGAGTTTGCTCTGGACCGGGGCCTGTGCCCGCAGCCTCGCTCCCTCGCGCTCGAGCCCTCGTCTCCCAGGAATAACCTAATTATGCCGCCGGCGCGGCCAAGGGAAGTGGACGGGGATTCGTTTGCAGCCTGCTACAGCCCAGTTATTGGATTTTTCTAACTCACTGCTGTGTTTCTTCTGATCGATGAGCGTGAATGGATCTTTGTGGAGAGATAAAAAGAAAAGGTCTTGGGTAACGCGGCTGCTCCTGGTCACGCTCTCCGGGCGGCGGCTGCTCGGTGCCCGGCTCGGCCTGTTAGCGGAACGGCAGCAGAGTCCGAGCCCGTGGGCAGTTCCCTGGCTGGGACAAGTCTGTGTGCTGGGCCTCAACGTGCCAAGTGAGTCAACGTGGCACAGCAAGGGTGAGCCCATGGGGGCAGAAGCGTTCGCTCCAGACGTTTACCCCAAATTTAAAAGAGGGCGTCACCACCTGGATGTTGGGTTCCTGCCCTCTTACCTGTCCTTGTCCCCTCTTGCGGCCCTAGGGAGCCGGGGGCTTGGGGGTGGCCTTGACTTAAACTCACTGACAAGGATGCATTTGGAGGGCGGGAGCCCTGGAGGACAGGCTGTGTGTCCAAAAGCTCCGGAAGCTTCTGTCCAGAGGAAGGAGACGCAGAGTCCTGCACTTCCTCACTGGCCTGACACCGAGCAGCCCCAAACTGGGCCCTTCACTGACATCTCAGGGGTCTGGGCCCCTCCCAGAGACTCCCGGCCGGAGGCCCGGCATCACCCTGCACACCCCTCCCCCCGTCTCTGCTCGGAGTCCCCCAGCCCCCAGGCTCTCGGATCTGCCGTCTCTCCCTCTTCCCTCTGGACCCGGTTAGCGTCCCTGCTCCCTGCAATCCTCCCTCGGCCTCTTCAGTGATCTCCCCGCACCCATTCTGGGCCCATCCCCCACCCCCATCCACTGCCCCCAGTGACTGCGCTGGGTCGCTGGCTGCCCCTACGTCCTCTCTTCCCTGAGGACCCTCTGCATTCTAGCTGGGCGCGTGGCCACACCCCGCCTCCTCGACAGGGGTGGGCAGCTCAGTCCCAGCCGTGAGACGGGAGAAGCAGCGTGAGCAGGAGCAGACCGTTCCTCCAAAGGCAAGCAGGGCTCGCGGCCCCCTGCCTCCTCTTCCCTCCCGCCAGCTCGAACGCGCACAGGAGGGTTTGGCCCTTCCGGTCCTTCCTGCTGCCCGGGAAGCTCACCCCACTCTGCCCACCCTCCGTAGGGCCGCCTCCTGCTGGTCCTCCAGGTCACAGCTCAGACCCAGATACCCCTTCCTCCGGGGGGCCCCTCCAACTGCTCCGCTGGGCTCAGGCGGTTCGAAGCTTCCATTCAGCCAGTTACTCTTCCGACAGCCTGTGCTCGTCCCACTTCTCTCAGGGGCAAACTTGTGTTTATTATTTTTTATTCTTCTATTAAGGCCTATGTTGTGGGTTGAAATGTAAATCCCCCAAGAGATACATTCAAGTCTTAACGCCCAGAACCAACAAACGGGACCTGATTTGGAAATAGGGTCTTTGAAGGTACAGAACACGTGAGGACAACGAGACAGAGGCGCTGAGCGATGGTCTGCCCGAGCCTCGGAGCGGGACTAGACGAGGCAGGCGGGGCTGTCTCGGGGCTCTGCAGAGTCTGCTCCGTGGCCACCACCGGTCCCTCCCTCCTCTTCCCTTCTCATCTTTTCCTTCCCCTCCAGGTCTTCCTTTCTCACCTCCTCTCTCTGGCCCTTCTCTCTGGAGCATGCCCTGCACCCTCGGACCTTCACTCCTGCTGGGCCAGGTCTAATGGACCATCTGCGGCCGCCCGGATGGCCGGGCCTGGCTGGGCCTCCTGCACCCTACACCCAAGCATGACAGAGCCAAGGTCAGACCAAGACGGGAGGCAAAGTCTTTACCCAAAGTGTGGGCAGCCGCCCTTTAGTGCACAGGGAACGGGCCACATTCAGCCACTTTGCGCTGGGTCCAGTGGCCACAGGAGGCTGTGGCAGGACGGGGGTGCATCGTGGTCTTGTGGGAGATGCACTGAGCAGGTTCTGGAGAGGAGCAGCCAGGGCTGAGCACCACCCGCCCCCCTCTGCACATGCCATCGCTTAACCTCCCTGCGGCTAGTGTGGGGTGGGCGTGGCACTGACCCCGCGCCTGGGGCGGTGCTGAGAGTAACCAGTCACCCGGCTAAAGCTTTAGCACAGCGAGGGGCGCTCTGGAGGTGCTGCTGAAGCTTCAGAGACTGATTCGTGGTTTTGGGGAACACGGAGGGATGTGGGGCCTGAGGGAGAGAGAAAGGCCCCATCGGAGGGGCCCAGGGAGGAAAGGCCGGGAGAGCCGGGCCACAGAGCAGCCCAGCGCGGGCAGACAGCTGCACGGGCTCTTAAGTTAAATTTTCATTTTGAGGTGAAGTCCCATTTCATAAAATGAACCATTCTCAAGTGTATAAATCAGTGGCACTGAGGACTCTCACGGCATTGTGCAACCACCACCTCTACCAAGTTCCAAAGCAGTTGTATCACCCTCCCCAAAAGTGCCCTGTTCCCATTAAACAGGCAAAGGCTTTCATTCCTTTAGTGTTCTCGTAGCTCTACCAGGGAGGGGTGTGGTCACTCCTTTTTCTTTCTCTTGGGCGCAGGATGCTGGGGTGGTTCAGGGCCGTGGAATCCGAGTGAAGGACGGAGCCCCAGCCCTGAGCACAGCCAGCCCTGCCTCCTGCGGCCCAGCCCCTCCTCACCAGGAATTTGGGGGTGCAATGCTCCGCACGCCACCCCCAGCGGCCCCACCCCGAGGCCAGCAGGAGGGCAGGCCGGTGCCAGGTTTGTTTGTGGGAGTCTAGGCGGCCAAGATCCCCTGACACCCCAAAGGTACCGCTGCAAACACTCCCGGTCCTGCTCAGCCCACCAGACCCTCAGCCAAATGCAAATGTGCGATTCCCGTCTGTTTCCGATGACTTTTTCTGAAACATTATCCCTGCACCTCCCGCCCCTCCCTGTTTCTCCAGGGCTGGGCCTCTTCAGAGATTCAGAGCAATTTGTTGCCATAACAACGCTGGCTCCCACTCTGGAATGTTCAAACATCAGCCTTCTTCAGCCTGGGTCTTCTCAGGGGACTCTTTGCAAAGTGGCTTCAGCGAGGGAGAGAAAAGGAGGCCCGTCCTTGTCCTCATTCCTGGACGAGGAGCCCCTGACCCATCTCCCGGCTAAGGGCCAGGTTCGCCTCCTGCCCTGGTCTGGGGACAGCTAAGGACGCAGCCAAGCTGGTCTCACCCGTAGAGCCCCACACTTCCGTGCCCTTCCAGACCTAGCTAAGCTTTCTTCCATCATAAAGAAATTATGGAAACAATTTTAAAAATACTTGGAGAATGGAAGTCAGTTTAGGGTTCATTTCCCATTGGGAAAACCAAGGTCCCGAGGGGGAGTGAGGTGTCCAAGGCCCTGTAAGGGCCACTGCCTGACCTAGGTCAAAGCCAGGGCTCACTCCTCATGCCACTTCTTAGCATCTCAAGTGTAGACCCTCAGCGGGCTTGTGGCAGGACCTGAGCCAATTCCCAAACCAGCAGGCAGCTCCCCAGGACCCAAGGGTCAGGCCCAGCCAGGAAGAGAACGTGCTTCCCTCTGTCTGCGCCTGGGGAAGGGAGACCCAGAATGCTCGGCCTGCTCTGTGAGCCCGAGGGTGCCAAGAAACCCCACAAACCACTGTCTCCAAGCATCAGAGAACAAAGGGACCACACAGGACAATCCATTCTGGAAAGTCCACCAGTTCAGAGATCTCTGTCCCTCCAGCTCCTGATAAACGCATGCCTTCCCTTCCCGTGTCGATAACGCCCGGGTGATGTATTTATTCTGAGAAATCCTTTGCCCAAGCCTGGGTCTTATTTACAAGTCAATCCTGACTTTTAAACAGAGGTTGCTAAATGCCAATAGCTTTGATTTTATATTTAAATCAAGCTGAAAGCTTTCCGGGTGCATAAGAAATCTTTGAGATTTTGCCTTTTCAACTAGTTTCCTTCAGGAACTTTTTTTTTAAACCATAACTGCCACTTATAAATTATAAATTCTGTCCCTGGCCTCTCATGTTCAGTTGTATAACCTTGTTATGTTAACATAAAAATTAAACAGCGGAGATGAATCAGCTAAGTCAGATTTGCATATATAGATCAAATGGCCGCAGCCCACCTCGTGTGAAAGGCCCGCATGGAGCCAGAGGGAACTGGCTTCTCCTGTGGGGTATAAACCCAAAACGGAAAGGACAAGTGCGAGAGGCACAAAGTAGCACCGTCCGGGGTCAGTGTGGTTTCCGATGCTCTGATTGCACATTCCGGATGGCTGGAGGAGGAGCGTGAGACATTGTCACAACGCGATGTGATGTGGGGACAGCTCAGGGGCTGCCAAGGGGGACAGGGGGCTCCTGGCAGACACCTGGGCAGAAGTGGCAAGCGGGCTTCCTCCCTTCTCCCTTAGGTTGGGCCATTTTACGGCAACTTCTCATTCGTGATCTCTTTGGATCCTCCCGAGCAGAGCTGGGCAGGAAGGAGGCAGATTCTGTTGTCCCGATTCTGCTAACTGAAGTGCAGAGGCGGAATGGGCTTCCAGACCCTCTATAAACACGGGCTCCGCCAAACGGAAAAGAATTAAAATCAAGTCACCTTGATCGTTACCGGTCTAGACAAGGTTTGGCCCTAAGAGCCCAGTTCTGGCCCAGACCACTGTCCCTGACGTCTTTCCCCTCCCCACCTGCCCGCCCCTCACTCAGGGCTCCAGATGCCCCCAGACGCTCCTGCGCTGAGCAGACCCAACCTCCAAAACGTGAGGGCTTGCCCCGTGTCAGCCCTGTCCTAGGACGAGCTCCCCTTCTCAAAGTCCCCCGTACTCAGCCTTTGGGGGCTCAGTTTGGACCCTACTGCCCTGAGCCCCTGGGCACTGGTTAGACATCCTCCTCTGTGCTCAGAGAGCCCTGTGGCACTACTTAAATCATCCGTCTCCCTGCCTGTTGCCCCCACTGGACTCCAAGCCCCGGGGCAAGGGTGGGTCTTACCTTCCTGTGGGTCTCTCTGAGCTGGCTGACACACAGCCAGGACCCCACACACCAATTGCAAGGCTGTGAAGGCATAGATCGGGGTGGACCCCCACCGGCGTGGTGTGAAGCTTTGGTCCTCAGTGTTGCACCCAAGATCGTGCCTCAATGTCCCCATCTCTTGTTTCTACCAAAGCTACCGGCTCCCGTGGAGAGGCAGCGTGCCACATTCTGCTGCACTTGGCCCACAGCTGCATGGGCTCGAACGCTCGGCCTGTGTGGGCTTCTGGAGGAGGCGGGCGTCTGTGCTGAGCTTTGCAATCACTGAACTCGGTGGTGCTGGAGCCCCGGGTCTGCCGCAGCTGTGTCTCTGGGGCTGAGCCTGGCAGTGGCCCAGGACAGCACGGCACCCGTCTCAGGAGTAACGAGAGCAGGAGAGGCAGTAGGCAGAGGGGCAGGCGCCCTCCTCGCTCTCCTCCTGCAGGAGGCCGGCTGCATGGAGACCTCCTGTAGTGTCCTGGAGCTTCTCCCCAGGTGTCTGGGATGGACCTTCTCCTGCCGTGAAGGTGCAGGAACCGGAGCTGCTCGCCAGGGCCAGAGGATGGCGCTGCAGCGGCACCAACTCCCTCCCGTGTCTCCGGCCAACCCAGGGTCCCCACGGGCCCTGGTCACTGGCAGAAAGAGGCCAATGCCTCGGGATGCAGGGCGTGCAAGTCCCCTCTGTGAGGGGTGGCAGAGCCGCGGAGTCTCCCGCGTGATCCCTGGGGCTCACCGGCCTTCAGCCCAGCACAGGGGCTGCCTGGAGAGGGCCAGAGGGGCGGCAGCTCCTGGGGAAGAACAAAGGGGCCTGAGACAGGGACAGGTCCCGCTGGTCCCCAGATGTGGCACGTGACTGAGAAAACAGCTCGTATCGGATCCCAGAGGTGGCACGTGACTGAGAAGACAGCTCCTATTGGATCCCAGAGGTGTCATGTGAGTAAGAAACTAGCTCCTATTGGTTCTCAGAAGCAGCAAGTGACTGAGAAGGCAGCTCCTGTTAGTTCCCAGAGGTGTCATGTGACTAAGAAAACATCTCCTATTGGTTTTCATGGGTGGCATGTGACTGAGGGGAGAGTCCCACTGGTTCCCGGAGGTTGCTGGTGACTGAGAGGTGGCATGTTGAGGTGTCCCTCAGCAGGGATGGGCCATTGCCCCCTGGTCTCTAGGAAGCATTGGGAGCTATCCTCTCAGGCCACTGTCCCTGTGCAGGTGGGAAGGGGCCCTCCCACGGTGGCAGGTTAAAGGTGGGGTAGTGGAGTGAGTTCCCTCTCCTGGGGTCTGGGCAGGCCCTGGGGACAGTGGACACACAGGTGACACTCTGGGGCTCCGGGGCAGGAGCATTAGCAGCCTCAGGGCTGCTGCCTGGCCTTGTGGCAGACTCGCCCTTGGGATCCTTGCTCAGAGGGAAGCTAGATGGCCTGTAACGGAGCTGACGCCCCGGCAATGCCATGCTGTGCGGGACCTGGGCCACGTGGCCAGAGCCCATAGGCCGCAGTCACTGTAGAGAGAGAGAGAGACAGCAAGGCCACTGGACGCCAGGGCACGGGCATGTGACCAAAGCACCCCAGCTGACTCCACCCACCAGGGAGAAAGCCCCAGCAAGCCCTTCTCAAATGTCCGAGCATCAAAATCATGGCAAAATGGCATGGCTGTCTGGAGCTTCTGCGTGTCGGCGTGGTTTGTTCTGCAGCAAAAGACAACCTCACCCGAGCCTAGACTCCACGTGTGCGAGAGTTTAACAGAATTGCAGTGAAAACCCTGCAGATAAGGTGATGAACAGCACACTCTGGGTAACCCCTGCTTCTGTTCTTTTCCCCAGTAAATGTCATGCTTCAAGGGAGCATAACTAAGGAAAGTTCAAAGTAATAATATCAGAAATCTGCTTCCTTTTATTTTTTTTTGACATGTTATTGTGATACGAAATTGGAAGAAGATGAAGGCTCTAACGGGTATATTTAGTTCCTGTGTCGGTGAGTGTTTCAAAGGTAGGTTCCCTGTGGCTGTCATTAGCATCAAATATGTGAATCTCTCAGCTGCTCCTTTCCCAAGCTGAGTCATGCTACAGACGGTGGCATATCCACATCCAGGACCGGGCGTCTCATTAGTGGGTCTCCTGTCCTGAATCCCTGAGCTCGGCCCCCTCAGAACCCAGCCCTGGCTACGACTGGTGCCCGGCTAGGGCAGCCCCACTTCTGCCCCTCGGCAGGGGGTGGCCGCTTTCTTCAAGGTCTCTAGAACCCAGCGGACCCTGACTTCTCAGTCACATGCCACTTCTGGGAAGGCTTTATTCCAGAGCAGCCTTATCTCAGGGAGCACCAAGCTATGAGTGAAGTCCTGTCATTGTCGACACAAGCAAAGATAATCTCACGTCATCATGCATGTCTTCAGGCGGCCCTTGTTCCTAGCAGCATGGCCCAGCATGTCACCGGGGAACGTGGCCACGCTTGCGCCTGACTGGCTGGTAAGATGAGCTGCACACCCTGAGGTCTGGCTCTGCTTGTCCTTGTTACTTTGGCTTTGTTGTCATTTTTAATGGCAGGCTCCTTGGAACATTGTCTCTCTCAGCTCACACTGAGTCAGTGTCCCCTGGTGGAGGTAGAACGTGACTGGTGGTCTGATGTTCCAGACTTACCCATTTGCTCCCCGCCGAGCCCGCCAACCTAAGCCATTACGAGCAAATCTTCCAGGTTCCGTGCCCACTAGCAACATCCAGCAGCAAGCCTACATGTGCGGTGTCGGGTTACTTGTCCAACCGAGGTCTTTCAAACATCCCCGGTGAGGGCCGCAAGCTCCGCACAGGGAGTTCAGCGGGGAAAGGAGAGATGAGATCGTCGGCCCATGTCGATTCGATTCTGGGAGGCCAGATAGCCAATGAACAAGTAAATCAATCCACCAGATCAACTCAGAGAGTGAAAAGTGCCATAAAGGGAATAAAACAGAAGAGCTGACGGAGGGTTCCCCGGGTGGGGGGCAAGACTGTCGGGTGGGAGGTCATGGAGGCGTTGCCGAAGACATGATGTTAAGTCCTGGGTGACAAAAAGGCAGCCATGTGATGGGCTTCTCACCTCTTCCCTTGGGTTGCTTTAGTCCCTTGTCTATAACCACCCTCCTGTTAATGGTTTTAGCTGCTTCAGTCTCCCCGGTTGGTTTTTAGGCCTCCAAAGAGGCAGTGTCTGCGGCACATAGCAGCATGTGCCCTCGGGAGCCACCTGCCCAGGTTCCACCTCCTGACGGCCTGATTATCTTGGCCAAGTGGTTGGACTTCGCTGTGCCTCAGTTTCTCCCCCTATAAAATAGAAGTGATAAGAATAGCAACCTCACAATTTTATTGAGAGGGTTGAAATACGTAAGTGTGAAAAACTTTGCTTTTGATTAGGAAAGAGAAAGTTGCGTGAGACCATCGTTCCTGCCCTAAGAATGAGGAAAAGCTGGTTAATCTAACAAAACCATAGCCTTCAGAGCCCATCAGAGAGCTAAGGCAGCAAGACAGCCAGGCGAGCTGAACTGCAAAGGGTGGCAAGTCCCTCCGCTGAGAGACAGGTCCCACAAGCCATTTTATCTCAGCAAAGTACAGGAGCACAAGGTGGCCACTGTCAAAGTGAGTGAGAAGAAAGTAGCTAAATGTCAGCAAACTCTTAAAGACAGAGTATGGGTGAGCATGACAGAGTAGGCTTCCTCGGAGTCCGGATGCAGGGGTGTCCGTACTCACCCACGAGCTCTGTTCCAGGGTCCTCACTGGGGGAAGGGTCGCAAGAAATACTGGGGCAAGGGACCGGGGAGGCTTCCCCTGGTTGCTGCGTAGGCATCCACTTCACTCCTGTGGCAAAAGCCCTGCACTCTGGGGGAAGGTCAGGGAAACCTCCAGCCCCGGAGCCAGGCGAAGGTAGCCACTAGGGAGGGTAGGAGAGAAGCTAAAGCCATTCACCCATGGGGGAGAGACAGAAAAGATACTCAAGTGGATGCAGGATCTGAACTGATACCAGAGCTTTGCTGTCCTGGGGAAGGAAGGGAGACTCTCCCCACCCAGGACCCCCCACAGATATAAGACAGAGTGCCGTGGGGGGAGGAGGAGCAGGGACTACGAGAGCTTCGCCTCCCCCCAGGAGCAGGCTCAGAGTGCCTGCCTGGGACTGAGGCTGGAGCGGGACAAGAAAGAGCAGCTCATGCCCACGTCACCATTTTACACCGGCAACAAGCAATGGCAATCTCCACCCGGGGAAGGGATGAGCCCTCCCGAACACAGGTGGGCAGAAGGTGAGGGTGGAGCCCATGGGTGGAAAGTTCGAGGTCTCTGGTGCCCCGAAGGTGCAACAGCAAAACGCAAAGCCAGCTCAGCTCCTGACTAGGTTTCCTCACCCCTGACACTGATGGCCTGACAGGAAAAAAAACAATCCCATGTCTTGTGTAAATGCTGTCTACCTCAGTCTCTGCTGTTCTTCTACACATAGAGGCTGGCAATTAATTTAAAAAATTACAAGACCCACACAAAAGTAAGAATAAAACAACCCGCTGTCAAGAGATAAAGGAATCGACAGGACGTGACCCAAAGATGATCCGTGTTTTGGGACTACCAGAGCCTTGACAATAACTGTAGTTAATATGTGTAATAGTCTAACGGAAAGGCAGACAGCAGGATCGGGTGGGGCCTCTCAGCAGAGAGAGGGAAACTGTGACAAAGAGTCACATGGAAATGCTGGAAATAAAAACCAAGATACGAGAGATGAGAAGTCACCGACACAAAGAACTCAGAGTGGGGCCTAGCACGTGGTGAGTGCTCAGGCTTTGTTGGCTGTTACAGTTTTGGAGGACAGGAAGAGTGTCTTTTACTTGCCCCCCCGCCAACTCCGGTCTCAGCGTTGAGCACCGAATGTGCTGTATGTCCAAAGCCAAGAATATGCAAAGGACGGTAACTGGCTCGAACAAGAGCAGCGTAGCTCATTTCTTCCAGTCACCCACAGATCTGCATATGTAGGAAAACCCACAAATCGTCATTAATAATACTGTTGGGCGTTTACCGTAGATGAGGTGCAGTTCTGAACTTTTCACATGCAGAGAGTAGCTAAACCTTCTCAACCTCCCCATGAGGTAGGTACTATCGTCTGCACTTAGCAGAAGGAGAATTGAGGCCACAGAATAGGGGATGGCGACTTGGGCCACTGCGATGGCAGACAGCCTACCCTGGCACCCACGTTCTTAGCCCCTCAGCTGATAATTCCACACAAGAACAATGAGTTTCACTGTTGATCCCTGTTGTCTCCTGTTTCTAATGGACGTCTAGCTCGGGTGAATCAGCCAATGGCACCAGCAGCTATGACAGCAGCTGACCACAATGGTGTACTTTCTAGAGCAGTGCTTGCCACCGTCCCGCGTGTGAGCTCAGTTAGTCCTCTCAACCATGCTTTACGGAAGAGTCTCTCATCCCCACCCTGTATGCAGATGAGGAAATTGAGGCACAGAGAGGTCGAATCACCTGTCCATGGTCACACAGTTTTTAAGTAGTGGTTTAGGACCAATATCCCTGCTGTTCACTCTTGTACTAAAATGCCTCTACAGAGGACAAAACAGGTCCAGAGAACCAGCAGACATCGTCTCTGCCCAGGGAAAGCTTGTCTGAGAACAGTCGGCACAGAGAGAAGCAGAGCTGAGCTGGGTCATGGTTCTGATGACATCGCTGAGCCTTAAAGCCGGTGCCACTTGAACTTCTAAGATGCACGAGCCACACATGACCTTTTGGCTAAGCCACATTGACTCAGGCTTTTGCTTCCTTGCACATTTCCTGACTGAGAATGCAGGTCGCTCTCGGGAGAGCTCTGGTCTGGGGGAGGACTCGGTGGCAGCTGCTGCGGCACCCCTGGTCCTCAGGTGGAGACAGAGGCCACCAGACAGAGAGCAGATATGCCACGGCTGCCACGTGATGCTTATTTGAACAGGCCCAGGCATCGTGTTTCTGGGTGTTCAGCCATCACCCCTCGAAGCACCTGGGTCTGAACTAACCCTAAAACGAACCCTCGGAAAAGCTGCCTGCTGCTACCACTGTGGTTTGTGACATCACCGGCAGTCATGTCACCTTGAGCTGCGTTGCTACACTAGGAGTAGAATTAGGCTGTGTCTTTTCCAGCCGGACGACACCGGGAGGGAAGCCCTGGGGGAGTTGTCAGCGAGATTATGTTTCAGATTCCTACGATAATTCAGACCCCAAATCCACCTTATTCCCACAGCTCGCGTGCACGACCTGTTCCCCCCGATGGCTTCAACGAATGTTCACTTCGATGAAGACATGGGCTTCTTCCCTCTCTCCTTGGAACAAGCAAGGAATTTTCCATGCTAACTTCAAACTCAATTTCCTGACGCTCTCAGGTGACTCCGTTCGGGTTAGTCATTTAGCCTCTTGGCTTCAGGACTTCTCTTTAAAAGAGAAAAACGAACCATCCCCCCCACTTCACAGGAGGGTTGTGAGAATTAATTAACGTTTATAAAGGGTTTTGCCACCCTGTGGCGCCTTTGATACCGGAGGATGAAAGTCTGCGAGTGAGGACGATGAGCAGCGGATCCAGGAGGGAAGCAGAGAAGACAATGCTCTGTTTGTTGGCTTTGGCCCTCCTCCGTTTCGTTTTGACATTTTGCAAAGTTCTTTTAAGTTTTTTTCAAAGTTGAATGCATTCATGTCAATGTCATTCCTTTGATGAGGCCATTCAAAATAAAGTTTAAAAAAAAAACTTGTACAAACCAAAGATTGGAGGTAGGAGTCTGTTTCTCATCAGCCAGAAACCTAACTCTGGTAGAGTCTACTTTGCTGCCATCA
>RJWJ010043933.1:0-12386 GCA_004363605.1 Indri indri | reverse complement strand
CATTGACCAGTGGAACAGAACTGAGAACCCAGATATAAAACCATCCTCATGTAGCCACCTAATCTTTGACAAAGCAGACAAAAACATACACTGGGGAAAAGAATCCTTATTCAATAAATGGTGCTGGGAAAACTGGATAGCCACATGTAGAAGACTGAACCAGGATCCACACCTTTCACCTCTCACAAAAATCAACTCACGCTGGGTAACAGATTTAAACCTAAGAAGTGAAACTATTAGAATCCTAGAGGAAGAAGTTGGAAACACTCTTCTAGACATTGGCCTAGGGAAAGAATTTATGAAGAAGACCCCAAAGGCAATCACAGCAACAACCAAAATAAATAAATGGGACCTGATCAAATTAAAAAGCTTCTGCACAGCCAAAGAAACTGCCACAAGAGCAAACAGACAACCTACAGAATGGGAGAAAATTTTTGCATGCTACAAATCTGATAAAGGGCTGATAACTAGAATCCACAACACCTTTTTCCATCAAGAGGAGGTCAGCAGTAACATTTGCTGACTTTTAACTTCTTCAAGAATAAGAAAAGAATGATCCCTCTTTTTTGTTTATGTTTCACTAAACCCAATGGGATTTTATGTGATAAATGAGCCATAACTTCTAACATCATCAAGAATTCTGTACTGATAGTCCCTTGCACATGGAAAAAGGCACAGCTGAGTTCACCTATATGTTCTGGTAACTTCTGTTGATACCCTAACAAAGACTAGAGAAAGGTAGAACTACATGCACTTGTATTTAACACTTGTATTCATCACTGGGCTTGCTCTGCCACTGAACCATTCCTCCAAGATTTTTTTTTTACAATTATTTTTGCTATTCAAAGTCCTTTGCATTTCCATATGAATTTTTGAGTCAGCTTGTTAATTTCTGAAAAGAAGAAAAAACAGCCTGCTGGGATTTTGTTTAGAATTGTATTGAATTTATAGGTCAATTTTGGGAGAATTTATACTTTAACAATAGTGTATTATTTTTGAACTAAGAATACCATATATTGTTTTTGTTTCTCTCAGCAGTGTTATATAGTTTCAGTGTTCAGATCCAGCATACTTTGTCAGATTTATCACTTTTTAAGATTTTGATGCTATTTTAAATAGTTTAATTTTTCCCCATTCAGTATGATATTGCCTGAGGGTTTATCATATATGGCTTTAATAATTTTAAGGTATGTCCCTTCTATGACATTTTGTTAAGAGTTTCTATCATAAAACTGTGCTGGATTTTGTCAAATGCTTTCCCTGCATCTATTGAGAGAATCATGGGGGTCTTTGTTCTTGCTTTTGTTTATGTGGTGAATTGCATTTATAGATTTGCATATGTTGAACCATCCTTGCATCTCTGGGATAAAGCCCACCTGATCATGATGAATTATTTTTTTTGACGTGCTGTTGGATTTGGTTTGCTAAGATTTTGTTGAGGATTCCCGCTTAGAACTGGAATGAGACAAAATTTCCCATTATCTCCACTTCTATTCAACATAGTGCTGGAAGTCTTTGCCAGAGCAATCAGACAAAAGAGGGGAATTAAGGGTGCCCAAATTGGGCCAGAAGAGGTCAAACTCTCACTCTTTGCTGATGATATGATGTTATATCTAGAAAATCCAAAGGATTCAACCAAGAGACTCCTGGAATTGACAAATGAATTCAGTAAAGTCTCAGGATACAAAATCAATGCACACAAATCGGTGGCATTCATATACTCCAATAATAGTCAAACCAAAAATCAAATCAAAGATGCAGCACATTTCACAATAGCATCAAAGAAAATTAAATATTTAGTAATATATTTAATGAAGGAGGTGAGAGACCTCCATAGGGAGAATAGGAAACACTGAGAAAATAAATTGTAGAACATGTAAACACATGGAAAACCCTACCATGTTCATGGATTGCCAGAATCAATATCGTTAAAATGTCCATACTACCTAAAGTGATCTTCAGAATTAATGCAATCCCTATCAAAATACCATCATCATTCTTTACAGATTTAGAGAAAATAATTCTACACTTTCTATGGAACCAGAGAAGACCTTGTATAGCCAAAGCGATCTTAAACAAAAGTAACAAATTGGGAGGTATTAGTCTACCAGACTTCAAGCTTTACTACAAGGCTGTAGTAACCAAAACAGCATGGTACTGGCACAAGAACAGAGATATAGATGTATCTGCTATATATATCTGTTTAAAAGTAAACTTTTAAACAGGACTGAGAACCCAGATATAAAAACCATCCTCACATTGTCATCTAATCTTTGACAAAGCAGACAAAAATACACATTGGGGAAAAGAATATCTATTCAATAAATGATGCTGGGAAAACTGGATAACCGCATGCAGAAGGTTGAAACTGGATCTCCACCTCTCACTTCTCACAAAATCAACTCACGATAGATAACAGACTTCAGCCTAAAGTGTGCAACCTTAAGAATTCTAGAAGAAAATATGGGGAAAACTCTTATAGACATTGGCCTAGGCAAAGAGTTTATGGAGAAGACCCCCAAAGCAATCACAGCAACAACAAAAATAAAAAAATGAGACCTGATCAAATTAAAAAGCTTCTACACAGCCAAGGAAACTATGACGAGAGCAAACAGACAACATACAGAATGGGAGAAAATATTTGCATGCTACACATCCAATAAAGTGCTGATAACTAGAATCTATATAGAACTCAGGAAAATCCAGAAGAAAAAGTCAAACGACCCCATTAAAAAGTGGGCAAAGGACATGAGCCATGGGTTTTTATTTTGCTTTGTTTTGTTTTGCTCTTCAACAAATTGAGAATGGTCCCTTCTATTCCTAGTTAGCCAAGATTTTTTTTAAGTCTGAGAATGATTTTGAAATTTTTCAATTATATTTTCTGCATCTATTGAGATGATCATATAGTTTTGTTTTTTTTTTTAGTCTGTTAATAGAGTAAATTATATTGCTGGAGTTCTAAATGCTAAACCACACTTACATTCCTGGAATAAACCCCATTTGATCATGATGTAAATAATTTTTCCAATATATTGGATTCAATTTGGTAAAATTTTACTAAGAATTTTGTATCCCTGTTTATAAAGGATATAAATTGGTAGCTTTTGTCCTATAATGTCTTTGTCTTATTTTGGTATCAAGGTAATACTGGAATCATCGAATGAGTTGGGAATTTTTCTACCTATTAACTTTTCTGAAAGAGTTTGTGTAAATTTGCTATTATTTCTTCATTAATTTGAACTCCTAACTCTGTCCCTCAAATCAATAAAATTGTTGTGTTCTCCAGGAGACCCCCATCCACGCACCACGGTCCAGGATGTGCCTCTCAACAGAAGTGCTCGGCTCATTTGTTTTTCCTTTCTCACAGATTACAGTCTTTTTTTTTTTTTATACAGAATACTTACCCAAATCTCTAAATGAATCTATTAATAATTCCCCTCTTATCCAGAGACAGCTGCCTTCTGTATGGAGTCATTTTGGGCAACAGTGATGATGTAGTGGAAACAGAGCTAAGCTTGGGAATGCCTGGGCTCTTCTACGACCTAACTTTAAGAAAGTCATAGTTACTCTGAGTTTCAATGCCATTATTTATAAAATAAGGTTAAGAAGAGCCACCTTACATAGTTCTTAAAAATTAATTAAAACCACAAAAAAGTGCATTGGAAAATTAGAGAAACTACACATGTTAGGTGATTAGTTTTGAATATTTGAACATCAGAACTAATAATGAGCTTACTTTTTTAAATAACTCAAACAGAGAAGTCATACCATTCTGGATTTGAGATACATCTCTACCATTAACCAACTCTGTTATCTTGGTTAAGTTGCTTAAACTCTTTGAGACTAAATTTTCTACTATTAAATATGAGGGAGATATCACCTGCCTTACAGATTTCTGGTAAGAATTGAAAGAGATGATACATGCAGAGCCCTCAACACAATCCCAGTATGTAACAAATGCACAGTAAATGTTAGCTATTATTAAAACTGTGGTCTACTTACTAAGACATCCCAACAGGCCACTTTCATCCTGTGAGGCCCTGTCTGAGTAGTATCTGTGCTCCCTCCACAACCTGTGTTTTTCCTCTTTTAAAACACTTTAACAACATTCTTGGTATTGTAACAGTAATACTGTTGTAAATTTTGTAGCTAGTATGGACCTATTCATAATTGCTTTTGCTATGATGATTAGTTGAATTATCATCATCAATTTAAAACTCCATTTTTATTGTGTTAAGTCAGTATCATTGAAAAGTCTTATGGTAAAAATAAAATTAAATAATTTCACAATTAGAACTTTAACTCAAGTTATTCATTCAAATTGAGAACATTTTTAATGGTATACCTGAAAGGTGGTTTTCTCTATACCTTCTTGAATACTTGCAGTGATGAGATAATTACATCATAAGGTTGCTTATTTCATAGATGTACATTTCTACATTTCTAATAATTAATTCCTTTCTCCATTGAAAATAAATCTATTTATTATATCTGCCAATGATTCCTAAGTCTGCCTGAAACAGCTCAGATTAAGTCTACCTACCAGCTCTGTAAGTATTTGAACACCATATTATATCTCTTTCTCTTCTTTGGATTCAAGACCTAAATCTCTGGAATTCATCACTGCACAGGCTTAAAAACATTGGCTTTGAAATTAGAGTCTCAGCTCATTTACTTTCTAATTGTGTGATCTTTTTTTTCCAGAATATTATGTGGGTATAAATGTTTTGGTTACATGGATTGGTTTTGTACTGCTTGAGTCAAAGTTGTAGTTGTGTAATATTTAAGTTATTTAATCTGTTTTTCAGTGTCTTTAGCAAATAATATCACCTGGTTTATAAAATTTCTCTTGGAGATTAAATGTGATAATGAATTTTAAAATTTAGCAGGACACTTAGCATATGGTAAGTTATTTACAGTGGATTGTTAACTAAATATAAATTATTTAGTTGATCATTTTTTCTTTTGAGATGTTGTATAACTCCTTTATTTATAATGATCATCCTCCTAGGAGTGTGTCCAGTATGTGAATATTTTTCTTTAGAAGTAATGGCCTGAGGACATAATGATACTAGAAGCATAATAAAGAATTACTAACTGATTAGGTTTCTATCTTGAATATTGATGTTTATTAGAGATAACTATGTAGCCGCATGGAAATATGGATAATTTAAAAAGTGATGAGGCAAATGGGATCAGCAAAGGCTTGAAGATGTAAAGGCAGCCATCCAAAGGGATAGCATTGCAGGTGATCTAATGTTAAAACTGGAGTCTATTCTACTATGCAGACAATCTTGGAGGAACATATTTCCCACTTTAGAGCATCCTTTTCTGATAATATCATTACTATTATTTCAGAACTGGATGATGAATAAGGTTGAAAAACTAATTGCTCCCTCAGAGCTATCACTGAGTCCCAAGTAGGGCTTAAGGGGATCTGAAAAAAACTTACAAGAAAGGCAATCCAGCCGGGCGCGGTGGCTCACGCCTGTAATCCTAGCACTCTGGGAGGCCGAGGCGGGCGGATCGTTCTGAGCTCAGGAGTTCGAGACCAGCCTGAGCAAGAGCGAGACCCCGTCTCTACCAAAAATAGAAAGGAATTAATTGGACAGCTAAAAATATATATAGAAAAAAATTAGCCGGGCATGGTGGCGCACGCCTGTAGTCCCAGCTACTCGGGAGGCTGAGACAGTAGGATTGCTCGAGCCCAGGAGTTTGAGGTTGCTGTGAGCTAGGCTGATGCCACGGCACTTGCCCCAGGCAAGAGAGTGAGACTCTGTCTAAAAAAAAAAAAAAAAAAAAAAAAAAGAAAAAAAAAGAAAGGCAATCCAGGGAGAGTATGTGTATGTGTGGATTGTACAAACCCTATGAGACTTGATTCTTTATAAATAGGAGAATTAAAGCTCCTTGGCTGGAGCACGTGGTACTCTGCTCAGAAACCATAAATGTGAGATCATGTTATAATACTTTGAAAACTTGACAATGTTCCCAGGTGACTGTGTAAGTACTCAAACTTCTGCCCTTGTCAAACCATTAGCCTCTGCCCCTTATACATGAGTGGGTCCATAGATGGGGACCTTCCTGGTCTTTGGGGACTTCTTCCTGAAATGGACTTAAAAATCAAAAAAGAATATAAAATCACAGAATATCATGGTATCTGATCACAGGCAAGAACCAGGGATCTCTGAGAGCCTTTGCTGACCAAGGGGAGGAGGTGAAGAGCTCCCAGGAATTTGAGTTGCTCAGCAAGACTATTCAAATGTGGCTAGAATTAGTCATCAGAGGCAGACTGTCAGAAGCATCTCTCCCCTAGAATGTCACTGTTTCTCTATTTACTGTCTTCACTTTTGCCCAATTCTAGGGTGGCAGACATGTGACTCCTTCTGGCTTGCTCATTCTCTTTAGAAATGTTTTTTAGTGGCACTTGCCACAGCTTATGATTGAAATCCTCTGTTGAATGTGGCTCTACAACTTGAAAACTCCTGGATTGTAGTTGATACTAAGGTCTAGTGTCAAAGAAATGGAAAAAGTCTGTTATATGTTCTCAAAAACTAAATGAGATATTAACTGTACATTCTATAAAGTCAAGACTGGAAATGAGGAGGAGGAAGTAAGACATGAAGACTTTTCCCACCGTGGCATAAAGCAAACTTTATGTAAACCCACCTGCAAAGGTGTCATTGTCGGCAGTGGAACAGGCTGCCTCAAAAAGCAGAGGCAAACAGAGGGAGATTTTTCCTAATGATTGAGGGCACCAACAATGGAATGAAACAGGTCTGTCGCATAGCTTTATAACCTTGGGCAACTCGCTTAGTTTTTTTGTAAGCCTCACTTTCTTATCTGTAGATGGGAATTGTAATAATATTCTAATAGCTTCTTATTAAAAAATTAAAAAATAACTAAATTTAAAAGTGCTGAGCCAGACCTCAGAAAAGATTTATTAAATGGTATATATACATATATATGTTACATATATACACATATATGTGTTTAAATATATATAATTGTTACATGTACATTATTATTACTAAGTAAGTAATGAGATGAAGAGGTCCCTGTACCTGGCAGCTGCCATACCCTGCTCTTGTGTAACCCACCTCATTAGTGCTGTTTTTTGCCTTTCTTTACCTGGGACACTGTATTTCTTACTACATCATAGTAACATTAATTGGATGTTTTCCTTACTACCACTGTTTCTTTTGCTTAATATTTCAGAGTCACATTAAGGCCACTTAGAAAAAGTTAAAAGGACAAGAAGAACTAGAGCACCGTCATCTGATAGAGTTGGGGACCTTAGACCTCTCACGAAATCTGGAAGGATGTAATCTGAAGAGGATATGATCTAAGTCTATTCAATAATGTTATTTAATAAAACATTTATTTTCCCATAATTACAGAATACAAACATTAAAGGATGACACATAAAGAACTAAGTTTAAGATACGTAAGCAAAAACTTTTCATTAAGATTTATAGTTTTGCCAGACATTTTAACAGCTATTTCATAAACTTTGCTATGCTACCAGGATATTTTTTCTGCTGGTGTTATAATAATTATAATTTTCATTTTGTGGGCAATGAAACTGTGTCTATTAAAGACTTTTTCTAAATTGTTTTAACTAGTGTAGCTAATAAGAGGCAAAGCCAGGACTCATATTAAGTGTTCTTATTTCTAATGCAATTGTTTATTCTGTTGTTTTGCTCAGAGGATAATGAATAGTGGAAGTTTGTTACATAAAGACATGAATGTTTAAAATATGAATGTGCTCAAAGAGAATCAATCCGCGATAAAAAGGTTTCTAACTTGAGAAGGCTCTGAATGCCTCTAAACTTCCGATCTTGCTGTAGAAGTCAAGCATCTGCCTTTATAAAACATTCACTCCATGAGATGAACAGATAGTGATTGTGAAATAGGAACTTACTACCGATATTTTTACAAAGATTTCACTTTTGCTCTTCAAAAGAAAGTAGGTTGTTGCTTGTTAAAAACATACCCATTGCACTCATCGGTAAAAAGCTTGATAATCTGACACTGGTGTTCAGACTTTGGTGTCTGGAGTCCCTAGGGTTTCAAGGCTGAACTTTCTCACAGCTATGAGGAATCTCTCAGTGGTGACTGAATTTATCCTGCTGGGCATCCCACACACAGAGGGTCTGGAGACAATGCTCTTTGTTTTGTTTTTGTCCTTCTACATCTTCACCCTTATGGGGAACCTGCTGATCCTACTGGCTATTGTCTCTTCCACTCGGCTTCACACTCCCATGTACTTCTTCCTGTGCAAGCTGTCTGTTTTTGACATATTTTTCCCTTCTGTCAGTTCCCCTAAGATGCTGTTCTACCTCTCAGGGAACAGCCGCACCATCTCCTATGCAGGCTGCGTGTCCCAGCTCTTTTTCTACCATTTCCTGGGCTGTACTGAGTGTTTTCTCTACACGGTGATGGCCTATGACCGCTTTGTTGCCATATGTCACCCTCTGCGCTACACCATCATCATGAGCCACACAGTGTGCGCCATTCTAGCCATGGGGACCTCATGTTTTGGCTGCATTCAGGCCACCTTTCTCACCACTCTCACCTTCCAATTGCCCTACTGCGGCCCCAATGAGGTGGACTATTACTTCTGCGATATCCCAGTGATGCTGAAGTTGGCTTGTGCCGATACCTCAGCCCTGGAGATGGTGGGGTTCATCAGTGTGGGCCTCATGCCCCTCAGCTGTTTCCTTCTCATTCTCACCTCCTATAGTCGCATCGTCTGCTCCATCCTGCAGATCCGCTCTGCCGAGGGCCGACGTCGTGCTTTCTCCACCTGCAGTGCCCACCTCACTGCCATCCTGCTTTTCTACATGCCGGTGGTCCTCATCTACCTGAGGCCAACCCCCAGCCCCTGGCTGGATGCAACTGTTCAGATCCTGAATAACCTGGTAACCCCTGTGTTGAACACCTTGATCTACAGCCTCAGGAACAAGGAGGTGAAATCATCACTGAGGAAGGTTCTATATCAACTGGTCTTCCTTCCTGAGCGGTTGTAGAGACAGATAAGTAACTAACACTTCAACCACATTTTGTAGTGTAGAAAACATTTTTATTCTCACAAATATTTTTGAGATTGAGAACACAGGTATTATTATTATCTTTGTTTGCTAACATGGAAACTAAAACTCAAAGAGTTAAAAGTAACTTGTCCAAGGAAATGTAAGGAGTGAATGGTGGAATGAAGACTCTACGGCTGATTTTCTGACTCTGGGACCTGTGTTCTCTTGAGGACACGGTACTGCTCAAGATGGAGGGATGGGACTCTTCCCAGTAGGCAGAACAACCTGGACCTTCTGCTTCTCAATATGTATTTTCTTCATCTTCCTCCTCCATCCCCTCCTATTTCCCTACCCCCATCATGGCACATCTTTACCTTGGCTGCATTATTGTAGCCTCAAATGGCTGCATTGGATAAACCCTCATCTTATGGTTCTCAGAGTTTGTGAAAAAGTGGGAGAAGTGCATCTCCATGGCTTCAAATGGAATCCTGTTACTTCTGTACCATAGAGATGTACAAAGAGAAAGACTTCTGGCCAGGACCTGAGGCAAGTCCCTTACAGGCAAAGCAGAGGTACCAGAGTGCCTGTATCACTTCCAAACCCTGCCCGCTGGGTTCAGACCTGGAAACAGGCCCTGGCTGTGAACAGGCAGCGTGTGGATCAGAAGAGAAGGTAGGTGGGGGAATCCGTGGAGTAGTGACTGTGCTGTGATTCTGTGTTGGAAAGTCTGGACTTGGCTTTGTCTGGCTCAGTACAACCAGGGGGATGTACTAGGTACAAGCTGTCATTGCTGTGTGTTCTTGACTTCTGTTGTTTATGGAAAGAGTTTGACTTTGGTCACCCTTCTTACAATTCTTTATTTTTTGACTGAAATATGCTAAGAATGAGAAATGTGCTATTTCAATACAGTGAGCTATTATTTTCATGACTGAATTCATTAAGAATCCTATCATGGTTGGGAAGTATAGTTGCTGTGAAGTTTGTGCAAACAGTGATGTAAAGAGGAAAAGACCTTGGGAAGAGGGTGATGGAAGAGGAGGGGCCAGAGGCAGATAGCAGGGCTCTTCTTTTGTCCCCACTTCCCAGAATCAGAGAGCAGCCAAGAAAACTTCCAGAACAAACCAGAAACCTTGTATCTGTGCCTCCAGTTCCTGGGCTTAGCCTGCACAGCTCCTGGAAGGGAGACAAACTTTCCCTATTCACTACTCTTAAGTTCATACGAACCACCTAAATGCTATTTTTTTTCTTATTTTTCAGCAAACAAAATCCTAATAGTGAATCTGGAAGTACATCGCAAAGTTATTTCAAATTTAGTGTATCCCAAACACTTCTCAAACCTCTCTGAGTCCACTCTGAAGATCTTTTCTTACACCTTGACATCCTGGTTATAGCTGCTCAGACAGTAAAAACAGAACTTGTAAAACAGAAGTTGTAAGAATATAAGATGGAATCTGATTCCTTTTTTTTTTTTTGAGACAGAGCCTCACTCTGTTGCCTGGAGTAGAGTGCCATGGCGTCAGCCTAGCTCACAGCAACCTCAAGCTCCTGGGCTCGAGCAATCCTACTGCCTCAGCCTCCCGAGTAGCTGGGACTACAGACATGTGCCACCATGCCTGGCTAATTTTTTCTATATAGATTTTTAGTTGTCCAAACAAATTCTTTCTATTTTTAGTAGAGACGGGGTCTCGCTCTTGCTCAGACTGGTCTCGAACTCCTGACCTTGAGCAATCCACCCGCCTCGGCCTCCCAGAGGGCTAGGATTACAGGCGTGAGCCACCGCGCCTGGCCTGATTCCTTTTTTTATTTTCACTCATTCAGATGTCATTTGATGAATAACTCTGTTCTAGGGCTGGGGAATGCAAAGATGAGAAAGACATGACCCCCTTGAATGGAAGTTAGAGTCTGTTGGAGAAATAGACAGACAACAAACTGGAATATCCCATGATTAATACTATGATCAAGTTATACGATAAAGCAGAAAGTACGGAGTACATTTTTCTTGGCCAAAGGAAGGGGCTTACAGAAAAGAAGGTGAACACTGAGGATGCACTGTTGTTTCTTTTTTCCAGATGAAGAATGGCTGAGAAGTGTTTTCTAGGGAGAGGCAACATGGTTCTCGATCTTTTGTTTTGGAGGGGCTGGGGGTGAGAGATGATTCCTTGGGAAAGTATCTCTTAACTATTTGCTATTTATAAGGGAATGTCTTTGCAGGAAAAATAAAATTCAGTATATCTTCTGTTTTCAGGGTTCTTCTCCAGGTCAGCCCTTTGTTTTTGGATTGGAGAAATGCATTGGACAAAAAGCCTCTGTCCCTGTCTCCTTAAATGAATTGGCCCATCTACTTGTCCCAGAGGTTCTGAGTGATGCTAGAAGCTCTCATGTCTCCAGGTAGTGTCCAAGCTTTCTTTACACCTAAGCAGGAGCTCAGAATTCCAGGCCTCACCTGGGGGTGTGGAGGCCCAGGTTGGTTTGATGGTGGGATGAGACTTTTCTATGCTCCATAATTTCAGGGACAGTATAAGAAGAATTTGAAAAATGGTGTCAACAGGAGAAACTCAAACCAGGTAGTCCAGTCCATCCAGCAGAATGCTTAATTCACAGGTGCTGATCAAGACAAAGAATCAAGTTCAAGACCAGGGAGGCCAGAGAAGGACAAAAACGAAGACCTCCAAAGCAATCACAGCAGCAACAAAAATAAACAAATGGGACCTGATCAAATTAAAAAGCTTCTGCACAGCCAAGGAAACAGTCATTAGAGTGAATAGGCAACATACAGAATGGGAGAAAATATTTGCCTTCTATACATCCAATAAAGGGTTGATAACAAGAATCTACATAAAACTTAAGAAAATAAACATAAAAAATCAAACAACCACATCAATAAATGGGCAAAGAACATGAACACAAACTTTTCAAAAGAAGACAGAATAATGGCCAGCAAACATATAAAAAAAAGTGCTCAATATCTTTAATCATTAGGGAAATGCAAATCAAAACCACAATGAGGTATCACCTAACTCCAGTGAGAATGGCCTTTATCAAAAAGTCCCAAAACAATAAATGTTGGCGTGGATGTGGAGAGATAGGAACACTCTTACACTGCTGGTGGGACTGCAAACTAGTGCAACCTCTGTGGAAAGCAATATGGAGATACTTTAAAGAGATACAAGTAGAAGTACCATTCGATCCAGCAATCCCATTACTGGGCATCTACCCAAAAGATCAAATGATACTCTATAAGAAAGACACCTGCACCCAAATGTTTATAGCAGCACAATTCACAATTGCAAAGATGTGGAAACAACCCAAGTGTCCATCAATACATGAGTGGATTAATAAAATGTGGTATATGTA
>RJWJ010043932.1:0-12391 GCA_004363605.1 Indri indri | reverse complement strand
TAATGTAATGCCACTAAAGGCACACCATTCTGGCTAAAATGAAAAATGCCCCCCAAATTACCCCAAATACTAAGTGTCGGCAAGAATGTAGAGCAACCTGTCTCTCATATACTATTACTGGTAATGGAAATTGGTACAACCATTTTGGAAAATTATTTGGCAGTATCTACCTGAACCTTATAACCCAGCAATTCTTCTCCTATATATACATACATATATATATATATGTGTACACACACTTACACACACGCACACACACACATGTATCTCCAACAGAAACGTATGAAAGTTAAATACAAGCAAGTTCATGGGGTGCTATTTCTATCAATGGTAGCTTCACACGGTAAACTACATAAAATGCCTATCGACCAGTGAATGGATAAATTAGAAGTATTAATAAATAGAATATTGTTTGGCAATGAGAATGACCGAACTAAAAATTTAATGGAATAATGTGCATTCATCTCACAAATACAGTTTAAAGAAACCAGAGACAAATAAGTACATACTGTGTGATTTCATTTATATAAAATTCAAAAATAGGTAAAACTGATTGATGGAGTTAGAAGTTAGGCCAGTGATTATCCTGAGGGTGGTTAATGGGTGGGAGAGGGCTGTGGGCCACTCGTAAAGACAGTTTCTTATTCTGAGTGCTGGTTACATAAATTCTATTTTCGAAAATTGAGCAGAACACTTACTTTGTGCACTTTTTTGTCTATATGTTATACTTCAACAAAAAATAAATAGAAAAGTAAAAAAAAGCACTGTCTTCCCTTTCTTGGTTTCCTTTACTTCTTACTGTAGTGGGTACTTTATCAAATCAGAGAGAACCTTGGTGTCTTTCAGCCAGGAGGAGTTTCCTTTCTGTCCTGCAGCTCCATCCGTACCGTTTATTCAGTTTCTCCCTATAACTCAGTTCAGCTGTCGCACTGATGTGGAACAGGAGCTCGTAAGTAGAGCTGTTCTCTCCCAAGCCTTCCCAGGAGTAAGAACGGTGGTTAGGGTTATGGGCTTTAATGCACTTTCCTGCCGAGATACAAACCACATTCAAAATGAGTTAAAAAGCGAGTGCACTGTTAACAAAGCAGTGGCCAGGCAGAGGTAGCCCTTGAGGCACTGTCAAGCTTGAAAGGAAGATTTTTTTAAAAATGAGTAGAAATTCAGAGAAGCTGCCTACAGAAAATAAGAACTTGGTTTAGGCAGGAAAATGAAAGGCTTTAAAAGAAACGCAGAATGTCAAGAATCGTCGTCATTTTACTTAGAATCAACTACGTAAATCCTGCAAACACAAAAGAAACATAATTTACAAGGTCAAGGTGATTTTCACGTGTTGACAGAGAAGAAAAAATTGATACGTATAATTCCGACGTGTTTACACTTTAACTGAAAATTAAATTATGCTAATTATTGAAATAAATAAGGGTTTGCCTTTACACCTGGCAGTCTTCTTGTCTTTCTCTCTTTCTGCGGTGTCCTGCCTCCCCAGATTCAATTCCAAAGCAGATCCTGCTGGCTTCGCCTACATATTATGTCTAAAATCTGACCACTGCCTCTACTTATATTACCGTTGATCCTGGTTCAAACCACTAGCATTTCTCACCTGGTTTTTGGCCATAGCCTCCTAACTACTGTCTCTTGCTTCTGACCTTTCCTTGCCATAATTGATTCCTTCAAACTGAGTCACATATTCTTTCTAGTCTCAAAGGCCTCATAATGGTTTTCCACCATTAAACTTGGTGGAAAAGTCAAATTTCTTATCAAGGCCTACTTTCATCACAGTCCACAATCCACCACCCATCCACCTTGTAGAAAATGCTCTTTCCCCAGATAGTCCCTTGATTCACTGTGCCACCCTATTTGGTCACTACTCGAATATAATTTTCTCCTTAAGGCCTTCCTTGACCAGCTTGTTTAACATTGAATCCTATTCCTCCTACCAAGACTCGCTTTCATCTTTTCTTTATTTTTCTCTGTAGTGATTAGCACGATCTAACATGTTATGTGATTTTGGTTTTTATATTGTCGATCTTTCTTCTCCACATTAGAAAATAAGTTATATGAGGGCAAAGATTTTTGTCTGTTGGTTCACTGCTGAATTCTCAGTACCTGCGACAACGCCTGGTATAGGACCGGTGCTCGATAAATACTTCTGAAAAGCTATTATGAATATTAGCAAGAGAAAGTTTGATAATGTGCTGTGAAAACTGTTATGGTATTAAAATGTTTTATATTTGGTGCTTTTTCTTATTCTTGGTGCTTAAATGAAAGTTTAAAAAGTATCTTTAGAACATTACTCTATAAATAAATCCACTAGTTTATTCTAAACTGAACTATTTATTTAAAAGTCTTAAGTTTGACTTTGAGCTTTATTTTTCTTAACAGTTGTCCATTAGTCATAATGGTACATAGAAATTATTCACTTGAATTCTCATTAGAAGAGGACCAGTTTATGTTCTCTGAAAGGCAAAGTGAAAATGACTCTATGATAAACTTCAGCTATTTGTCATGTCTAAGAAGTGAGTTTTCATATATAATTACATTTTCTGCATAGATGAAAGTTACTATTGTATGTAGCAGCTTTTGAAACTGAGACCGACCTGCTGACTTTGATATCGGTCACAGTCACTGTGCCCTGCTTCGGATAAGGGTTTTTTTCTGTTCAAACATGCTTTGGTATGAGACAGTGCCTTGCAGTACCCCCTGCCCTCCCAAACCACCACCCAAAGTGATCTCCTACTTTTATTGAGGAAGTGTTTTTTAAAAAAAATTTTGACAGAACTAGGAAATGATGTAGAAAAGATCTCCATCTGTATCCCTTTTATTTTCTCTCCAGACCCTCCTCCTGAAACTCCCCTTTTCCTTCTAAACAGAAATAAGGTAGCAAAAGATGAAGATGTGCCCATAGAAGGGAATGGTGGTTCTTTGGCTTCGTACTGGGCATCTCTAGACTCAGAGCATTTTGGGGGTAGGCTATCCCGGGAGCAGGGCAGGGCCTCAGGGATACTGCAGTGCGAGAGAGGAGCCAGAGGTAATTCAGCTGTGGCACCAGAGAGTGACTGTAGTCGAAAGGAAGGGCTCAGTGTCCTAAGATTTAGCGTTCTTTCCTCCTATCCTTTCACCCCAGTTATTTTTTATTCTTGCTACGTAAAACTTCACTGGGGGCACGGGATAAAGATAAGACAGGCACCAAGGCAGACAGGGTTGGGTGGGGATAGAAAGGTTCTGAGAGCAGAGAGGTCTTCGGCCAAAAGGAAAGGGATATTAAAGGAGTGGAATTGGGAAGGAGTTAAACGTTGGTAATTGGATATGGGCAGTCATCTCTATGGAAAGGACCAAATTGGCTTATTTGGCCTTTGCATTTGCACCTGGGTGTTCATCGGTGTAAGTATTTGTGAATAGTGCAAAACATGTTTGGAAGACCCATAGTATCACAGAAGACCCACTGATTAAATTAGAAATTTAATTCTAATTTGGTAGCCTTTAAATCTGTTTTTTAATTTCATAGGGTTGATTTAGATTACCATAAATTTCATTTTTATTAAGATTGATAACACTAGCAAGGTAATATTTAGGGTCTGTATTTGTACTGAATGACCTTAAATTGGTTTTATGGGTAAGTTGAAGAATTTGTCTTTAGAGACTCCCTCGGACTGCTATTTTAGGAAGCCTTATGATGAAGCGGGGAGAAATGGGAGGAGCAGCTGGAGAGAGATGTGGGGCAAGGAAAGGGTGATGGTTAAGTACTACCAATTATATACATTTAAAAAAATTGGTTTCTTGGGCTTACTTGAGTAATCCAGTGATTGAATACTAGCTATTTTGCTCGAGGCTGTGTGTGTGTGTATGTATGAGAGAGAGAGAGAGAGAGAGAGAATGAATGAAGGAATGAGAACAAGAACATTCCCAAGGAATGAGGGGGTCAGGGGTGGGAAGGTGTGCTAGTAACTACTCATAACCACTAGAGGCCTCTCTTAGGCTGAGTTTTGTAGTTAATACCAGTAGGTTTCCATAGTGGTGCCTGACTCTGTCGTTGTAAAATAAACATATTTTATGTTATAGTTCTGAATAAATAGTATGACAGTAGTTTTATTCTAGGACCTGTATTATAATGTAACAGAAATGTTTTATTTAATTTACATATCAGAGCAACTGATGATCTATTGGACTAAAAACAAGAAATTAGAAATCTCTTCTGTTTTACTTTGTATAAATAAACCTTTAGTAAAAAATATAATGAAAGAAATTTGCCAGATGAAATTATATGTCTCTTTGACAGTACCAGGATATTTGGGTTTAAAATTATTATTGATTTAACATTTTATATTTCATTGTTAAGTGTAGTTTATATTTCTGATGGTAGACTATAAGTTAAGTCATTTTAAGTTATATGTTGAAAATTGTGTGTATTTCTTTCGTGTTTATAATAAGCTTCTAATATAAAAAAACCTACTTAAGAAATGATTCAAAAATATTTAGATTTATCTGGGGTAAAATTAAAAACAGGTAAATAAGTCTCATTTTTGGTTTGGAATTATTTTGGGTATAGTGTGACTTTGTAGAGAAAGCAGGTAGGATAGTGTCCTCCTGTCCTATGACAATAGTTTATTATTCTGTTCCAAAGTAGGAAGGCTGACAATTTGAAACCTGGTCCTGATAACAATTTTCTTTGTCATGATCACAGCTAGTTAGTTATACTAAGTGGAACAAGTTCTAGGCTCTTGGGTGCTATATTGGGATTTTAATACTATATTTATTGACCTGCCCAATAGCCCTTGATCAATTCTTCTAAGTCCCATGAGGGTAGGGAGTTTGGTGTAGATTGTTCATTGCTATATCCCCAAGAGTCTTCAGGAGCATTTAGTACATAGTAGATGCTCTGTAAATAGTTCTTGATCTTGTTGAAGTTTCAAAATAACATGTGGCATTTGGTTTTTCAGTGAAGGATATTAAAGGAGGAACTAGCAATTCCTCTAGTAAAAAATACACTGAGAGTATCACTCCTGCCACCTGGTCTATTTTTGGTACGACTTACAGTTTTTTAGATATATTTTAAAGAAGACTAAAATAATAACAATAGGTTCTGACTTTGTGTAATATATCTCATATAACAGGACTTAGTTCCTGGTAAATGGTGAATTTAAAAAGTTAAAACCACATGTCTTATGCATATCTTCTTTTGTATTTACAACATTTCTTCTAATTAGACATCAGCGTCGTTATTTTATAAGCAAGAAAACTGAGGTTTAGAGAAGGTGAAATAACGTACAGCCAATGAAGGGCAGAGCTGGCTTCAACCCAGGTTGCTGAACTCCAGAACCTTTGCTTTTTTACTATAGCATGCAGCTTTTCAAGCAGAGGTTGAACAGGATTTGTAAATATTTTTTAGGTGTGATGAAATAATTATGTGATTTGTGATATGATTTGAATGTAACTTGAAAGTATGAAAGATATTGGCAATAGAAATGTATTGTGGGGAGGGGTAATACTTGTAGTTCACATCCATTTCATGCCGGGCTTTTTGTCAGAACCATGTATGTTCTGATTTAATCCTTTCAGTTCTCCTCTCTGCTAAGAATTATTATTATTCCTATTTTAGAGATAAGGTAACTTGAGTTTCAGAAGGATTAGAAACTTTCCTGAGTCACTCACTAATAAGTGGCAGAACTGTAGTTCAATCTCAGGTCTTAAATTCTTGAACCCTGGTATTAAAACAGCGCAGCAGTGCCTCACGTCAGAATATTTATTTTATAATTAACTTATTTCGTGCTTTAAAAATTATCACTTGAGAGTGTTGCTGATGAAATGCTTCTAAATGTCAGCTTGCAACATATTTTATAACATGTCAGGAATTTTCTTTCACATTTGTCCACCTGTGTAACATTAAGATATATGTATATATAAAACACGTTCCAAAATACTGTAATATACCTTATAAATCATACTACCATATTTTCTTTCATTTAGCATTACTTTTTTTCCTTCTACATGGAACTGGAGAAAGCAAGATTAAATTATATAATTATGTTTTTCCATTTCACATCCTGTTTGATGTGTTTTTGAAGTGTCCCCTTATACACTTAAATTATTTGAGTCTGACTCAAGATTTTCATTTTGTTCAAACTATTTGCTTTTGCTGTTATGAATAGAAGTGAAAAGAAAGAAATCCATTACCTAATTTCATAGTGAAAGAAGATCATAGGTACATTATGTTCTTAGTTGAACATTTTAGGTGTAATGTAAGAAACCTAAATTTGTTGACTTTTTGTTCTTTGATGGCCATTTAACTTACTCTCTTCCATTAAACTGGTGCTTATGCTTACAAAATTGTAGCATTTATGCTATAGTTGGTAAGATTTTCTTCTCTTTTCTATTATAACAGCCTGGTTTTGCAGTGCCTAGGTATGATAATTTAAATTTAACTTAAGAATTTATTAAATCTGTGGTGTACACAGGTTTAAAAAAAGAATATTACCTCTCTAATTTTCCAAAATTCTAAAATTGAGACCATTCTTGTAAGTCACGGACAGTCATTCCTTCCAAACTTATACACTCTCTGTGCTTTTATTTTTTTTCTTCTAGGAACCTGGTTTGTCTCTTTACTTGTTTATACTTTCTTTTCTGTCTTTAATTAAGTTATATGGTTTCTTATATAACTATTCTACATCTTAAGTTTTTTTCCCAATATTTTATGTATTTTCGATGATGTTGTGATAGTATCATTGTAATTAGTTTTTTTCTTTGTTCTCCTTAACTTTTTCTATTTGAATGTGACAGTAAAAGATTTAAAAAATTCAAGTAACTCATTGACATGACAACGAAACGTAGTACAGTGGAGTTTATAGTGTAGTGCATCATCTACCTTCCCTGTCCTACTCCCTAAACTTTTAACCATTTCTGTATTTTATTCTTCTGATGGCTACTTCCATATCCCTCAGCAATACATTGTACAGATATTTCTGCTGTAATGCAGTATGTGCATTTCTGCAAAGTCCTGGATTCTTCACAAATGCTCATTAAAAATAGCAGGGCTTATGGGAAAAATAGGTGGAGCAAACCACTTTCAATAATTTTGTAACTAGAGCAAAGAAGGGTTTGTAACCAGTCAGGAAGGATTGAGCTTGTTGAGTTAGAGAGTTCAGGGCAAAATGCATCAAAGTTAGGGAGAACCATGTAATAAACGCTTCTAAAAGAGAGCTAGCCTGAGCCAAGAGGCGTAATGTATGGTACAGTATTTCTCTTAGTCTCGAGTCAGCACTGCGGTTATGCTTTGCCTTTTACTTTCTTAGTCAAATATTAACGTGCCGGGGCAAATTGCATGTATGCCATCATGACTCGGTTAGCTGCTGCCACCTCTGAGTGAAAAACACATTTTACGCTTGTGCCAGAAAAATGGACTTCACTTGCCCAGTCCATTCCCTCATGGGGTGCACTGCTGAGTTAGCTTTGATTGGTGGAGCCTGGGGTGCGTCTTCATGGTGGCTATGATGGAGCCTGGAAAACACAGTTGTTGTTGTTTTTTTTTTTTTAATTCTACCTTGAGAAAGTAAGATTCATAATTAGGGAAACTACCAAAATGTGGAGAATATGTCAACAAATTTTAGGTTATTTAGGAATGAGAAGTCTACCACACACCCATACACACACACACACACACACACACACACACACACACACACACATATAAGTGTACATATACATGTGTATCAATATCCATATCTTTTGATTTATCAATTTTAAACATTATTTACTACTATGACATATGATGATTGAATGTGCTTATATTATCTGTTGCCTTCATCTTGTTTCCCCAATTTTGAATTATATTACCTATATTTTATTTCTTCTATCATTTTGATTTTAAGTTAATTATTTTAATCTCTATATCTGTTCCACTAACTTTTCTCAGTATCTCTTGACCTTTCAATATGAAAGGTGATGTTAATGCCCTCAACTCCTATATCCACCTTTCTTTCTTCCTTTCCAATTCTCATTTTCTATCAGCTATTTATTTTTACATCTTCAAGCCTGGTAACATTAAATTCTGTTCTGTAACCATAATCAAATAATTAAATATTCCAACCTTTGTGTATAGATTGATTCTAAAAGTTGAAAACCAGTAAACACTGTTGATGTTAGTAGGATAACATAAATATTTTTCACCACCGAGTTCAGTGTCTCTGCCCTTGAGACCCTAAAAGGAGATGTTCTTGGCATCTAGATCAAATGGTTTGCTTTTCCATATAGTGCATTAATTGCTCAAAGTCTTGCCACATTTTAGGCACATCATATTTGAGCTTTGGCGTTTTTTAGATCCTTTGGATTTTTTAGAGTTTCTAATTACGTTTCATTTTTTCCTTGAAAATCATAACAAGCCTTTAAAATATCTTGAAGATCACTCATATTGTCTGTCTTTTGGAATCTACTTTTATTTCTGCCTCTTCAGGAGCTCTCTGATTTCTTTTTCCAGTCTTGACTACCCTTCTCTAAACCTGCTCCATAAGGCTTCAGGAATGTTTCTTCATTCCTTCAGGGATGCTTCATTCTTCTTCTTTTTTTTTTCAATTTCAAAATATTACAGGGGTACAAATGGTTTTTGGTCATGAATTGCTTTTGTTATGCTTGAGTCAGGGTTATAAGTGTGTGCATCACCCAGATAGTGTTCATTGTGCCTGTTAGGTAGGTTTTCGCCTATCCTCACCATCTCCCTCCCCCCGACTTGATTTCCACTGAGTTTTACTTACTTTGTGCACACATGTACTCATTGGTCAGTTCCAATTTAACAGCAAGTACGTGTGGTGTTTGTTTTTCAATTCTTTAGATATTTCACTTAGAATAATGGTCTCTAGTTCCATCCAAATTGTTGCAAAAGGCCGTAATTCATCCTTCTTCATGGCTGAGTAGTATTCCACAGTACACATATATCACATTTTGTTAATGCACTCATGAATTGATGGGCACTTGGGTTGATTCCACATCTTTGCAATTGTGAATTGTGCTGCAATAAACATTTGAGTGTGGGTATCTTTTTGATAAAATGACTTCTTTTCCTTTGGATAAATACCCAATAGTGGGATTGCTGGAACAAATGGTAGGTCTACTTTTAGTTCTTTGAGGAATCTCCATACTGTTTTCTATAGAGGTTGTACTAATTTGCAGTCCTACCAACAGTGTATAAGTGTGCCTTTGTCTCTGCATCGATGCCAACATCTATTGTTTGTGGACTTGAACTAGGACTCTAACAGGGGTAAGGTGATATCTCATTGTGGTTTTAATATGTATTTCCCTGACGATTAGTGACATTGAGCATTTTTTTATATGTTTATTGGCCATTTGTCTATCTTCTTTTAAAAAGCTTCTGATCATGTCTTTTGCTTACTTTTTAATGGGGTTGTTTGTTTTTTTTCTTGCTGATTTGCTTGAGTTCTTTGTAGATTCTGGTTATTATTAGCCCTTTATCAGATGTATAGCTTGGGAATATTTTATCCCACTCTGTAGGTTGTCTATATGCTCTGTTGATTATTTCCTTAGCTTTCAGAAGCTTTTTAATTTAATTAAGTCCCATTTATTTATTTTTATTATTTCTGATTGCCTTTGGGGTCTTCTTCATTAATTCTTTGCCTACGCCGACATCTAGAAGAGTTTTTCTAGCATTTCTTCTAGAATTCTTATTGTTTCATGCCATCCATTTAAGTCTTTTATTCATCTTGAATGAATTTTTTTTTGAGTCATGAGAGATATGGATCCTGTTTTATTCTTCTGCATGTGGCTATCCAATTGTCCCAGCACCATTTATTGAATAGGGACTCTTTTCCCCAGTGTGTATTATTGTCTTCTTTGTCAAAGAGCAGTTGGCTGTATGTGGATGGTTTTATATATTGGTTCTCTATTCTGTTTCATTGACCTATATTTCTGTTCTTGTGCTAGTACCATGCTGTTTTGGTTTAGTAACGAAAAGGCTGTAGTTAGCCTTGTAGTATAGCTTGAAGTTTGGTAAAGTGATGCCTCCCAATTTGTTCTTTTTGGTTAAGGTTGCTTTGGCTATTTGGGCTCTTTGCTGGTTCCAGATGAAGCATAGAATTATTTTTTCTAGATCTGTGAAAAATGAAGTTAGTATTTTGATGGGGATTGCATTGAATCTGTAAATTACTTTGGGTATTACGGACATTTTAACAATGCTGATTGTACTGATCCATGAGCTTGATATATTTTTCCATTCGTTTGTGTCATGTGCAGTTTCTTTCCTCAGTGTTTCATGGTTCTCCTTGTAGAGATCTTTCACCTATTTGGTTAAGTGTATTCCTAGGTAGATTATTTTCTTTGTGGCTATTGTGAATGGAATTAAGTCTTTGATTTGACTCTCAGCTTGACTGTTATTGGTGTATAGGAATGCCGCTGATTTGTATACATTGATTTTGTAACCTGAGACTTTGCTGAATTTGTTTATCAATTCTAGTAGTCTCTTGGTGGAGTCTTTGGGATTTTCTAGATATAAGGTCATATTGTTATCAAAAAGTGATAGTTTGACCTTTTCTTTCCCGATTTGGATAACCTTTATTTATTTCTCTTGCCTGATTGCTCTGGCTAGGACTTTCAGCACTATGTTGAGTAGAAGTGGTGACAGTGGGTACCCTTGTATTGTTCTAGTTCTCAGCGGGAATGTGTTAAACTTTTCCCCATTCAGTATGATGGGGACAAAACCACACTAGCTGTGAGTTTGTCATATATGGCTTTTATAATTTTGAGATATCTTCCTTCTATGTCTAGTTTGTTGAGGGCTTTTATCATGAAAGTGTGCTGAATTTTGTCGAATGCTTTGAGATGATCATATGGTCTTTGTTTTTGTTTCTGCTTATGTGGTGATTCACATTTATTGATTTCCATATGTTAAACCATCTTTGCATTCCTAGGATGAAGCCCACATGGTCATGGTAGATTATTGTTTTTTTTTTTTATGTATTGTTGAATTCATTTGCTAGTATTTTATTGAGGTCTATATTCATAAGACAGTGGTCCCTAACCTTTTTACAACAGGGACCGGTTTCATGGATGACAATTTTTCCACGGACTGGGGTGTGGGAGGATGGTTTTGGATGACTCAAGTGCATTACACTTATTATGCACTTTATTTCTATTATTATTACATTGTAATATATGATAAAATAATTATAGAACTCACCATAATGCAGAATCTAGTCCTGCCACTGATCTGACAGGAGGTGAAGCTTGGTGGTGATGTCAGCAATGAGAAGCACCTATAGAGATGATGAAGCTTAGCTCGCTTGACTGCCTCACACCTCCTTCTGTGCGGCCTGGTTTGTAACAGGCCATGGACTGATACCAGTCTGCAGCCTGGGAGTTGGGGACCACAGTCATAAGGGATATTGGTCTATAGTTTTCTTTTTTTGTTGTGTTCTTTCCTGGCTTTGTTATTAAGGTGATACTGGCTTCATAGAGTAAGTTGGGTAGGATTCCCTCCTTCCCAATGTTATGGAATAATTTCTGCAGTATGGGTACCAGTTCTACTTTGTAGGTCTGGTAAAATTTGGCTGTGAATCCATTTGCTTCACAGCTTTTTTTTGTTGGAAGCTTTTTTATTGTTTTAATCTCATTCCTTATTTTTGGTCTGTTCAGGAGTTCTATTTCTTCCTAATTTAGTCTTGGGAGGTTGTTTGTTTCCAGGAATTTGTCCATTTCCTCTACATTTTCAAGTTTATGTGTCTAGAGATTTTCATAGTATTCACAGATGATATTTTATATTTCTGTGGTGTCATTTGTAATATCTCCTTTCTCATTTCTGATTGAGCTTATTTGGGTCCTTTCTCTTCAATTCCTGCTTAATCTAGCAAGAGGTCTCTCAATTTTGTTAACCTTTTCAAAGAGCCAACTTTTTATTTCCTTGATCCTTTGTATTTTTTATTTATTTTCCATTTTATTTAGTTCTGCTTTAACCTTAGTTATTTCTTTTCTTTTGCTGGCTTTGGGTTTGGTTTGGTCTTGCTTTTCTAGTTTCTTGAGATGTGTCATTAGATTGTTGATTGTGATCTTTTTGTCTTTTTGATGTAGGCATTTAAGGCTATGACTTTTCCCCTCAGGACTGCTTTTGGTGAATCCCATAGATTTTGATAGCTTGTGTCCCTTTGTCATTCAGTTTGAGGAATCTTTTGATTTCCATCTTAATTTCATTATTGACTCAATAATCATTCAGCAGCAGCAGGCTGGTAGCCTGGTGCTTTGTCCTTGAGAAGCCACCAGTTCACTGGTGGCAGCAGCTTTTGGCATCGTTAGTGTAGAAAGGCTCTCCAGCAGCTCAGGAACCTGGTGACTGCTGGAGATGTGAGGGAAGGAGAAACAAAACGCACCAACTACCCTTTTCACTGGAATCCAAGCCTCT
>RJWJ010043931.1:0-12370 GCA_004363605.1 Indri indri | reverse complement strand
GCCTTTCCAGAGTATTCTATAAGATGGAGAATAATGGAGACAGTAAAGAATTGCTGTGGAGAGAACCTCATAATTATTACTGAAACAAAATAGATAATGAGTTTTATTCAGACATAATAAGCAAGAAGCAGTTCAACGTCTATAGGAAAACTATGTAAACTGGATTTATCATTTCATTTGTGTAATACCCTTTAACCTCTAAGATGAGACTGAAGTAGGACAGAGAGGAAGAATATTTAATTTAATACTTCAACACACTGCTTTATAGTCCTGCATCAACTCTACCAATCAATAAAACACAATCTTTTGCAATGTTCCATCTTTATAAAACTCGCCACAATAATAAATGAAAATTTAAGAGGAGTACCCTTCCACTGAAAAAAAGGTCATACTAATAAACTAATGGTAACAGAGGAACAATAATGGAAAAGCTGCATTTTTGCCTGTGGGTACAACAAGAAGTATTGGTCTCCAGGATAATTCTCAAAAACAATGTACTCTAAAACACTAAGATAAAAAGTATAAATTGTTCAGAACTACACATGTGATTAATTAATCATTTAAAAAATTGCATTATCTCAGCCATCTCTTCTCCACCTCAAAAATGCATTGCATTTTATCAAATTAAAATATTTTCTTAGAGTAAATAAAATTACAAGTCATTTCGCGAAAGGATTATTTCATTTAGTTTTAATTTATTTTGCTCTCTTTTTAATTCTCTTCATTTTTATGTTTTTAAATTAGAGATTCCCTGACTGAATATGACATAGAAGTAGAGAGACATTTCTAATGTTAAATAAGTTGTCTTGATATAACTTTTAATTTACAAAATTGATGAAGTTGACCAGCACTTTATATAACCAAAACTCCTGAGCTTTAAGACAACACAGAGATAAATGTATTCATTCAAACAGTATTTGATGAACATTTACTATGTGCCAGGCAGGATTCTAGGCTCTGGTTATACATAAAAAAACAAAACTGAGAAAATTCATTCCCCCATGGAGCATATATCATAAACTGGTAAATGTTACTAGTGAAATGCAGAATCATTTATGTTGCTTATCTATGACATTCAAATTGCCTTGCTTGGGAAAAAGGTGCAAAGAAGAGGAACAGTAGAATTGGGATTCTGGATTTAAAAAAAATACTAACAAGTACTTCTAAGAGACATAGCAAATGATGCTAATATATTTAAATCTGGTTGAGGACCAAGCAGCCAACATCGAAATTCTATCGCTCAAAGTTCTAAACTTAGCCTCCAAAGGAAATTGACGGTAGGTACTCAAGAAATACTCAATTGTGCTAAATGTGAAACTCATGATAGGACCCATGAGTATAAAAACAACCTAACTTTATTCTCCCCTTGTCTTTTTGAACTTACTCTGTGGTTGTAAGAGGACTATATTTTTCCCAGATCTGCATGAAAATTCAGGTAGCCTTGTAACTTTTCAGATTACCGCTTGGTAATATAAAGCTACTTTATATTACCAGCAAAATATAAGCAGCAAAATAAAATCATGACTCAGGAATTATAATTGATCCCTGTATAATAATAAATACTAGCATTTCAATTAAAATGTAGGACTTCTTCCTTTCCCACAACCAAGAGAGGTGTGATAGAGGGATGAAAGCAAGGAGAAAAAGGCAAATCCCTATTTGGCCAGTAATGCCATAACTGGCATCATTATTTCTGTATATGGCAAATGTTTACAGCCAAATTTTTATCTAATAAGGCACGATGTGTGTTCTTACGGTCACCACCACATGAACCGCTCATCTGTAGTTTCTTTGATGGGTCCAATACATCTCTATGTTGCTGTGTCCCTTGAACTTCCTGCATAGTTACATCTGGAGGTTTGGTTCAAGTTGATCTGGGGGCATGACTACTTCAGAGATGGCATTGCACGCTTCCGTCAAGAGTGTGTAATATTTAGTTGGTTGCCTTTTATGGTGTCAGCCACCATTAATAGTCATGGTCGAGATTCATCACTTAACTAGGACTTTCATTTTGGTGATATTATCATTTTGCATGCATTTATTTGTTAGATTTCTATGACCATAAAGTTCCTTCATGAATTATTTAATTATCCTTAAGTTCAGTTTGTATGGGAAAAGCAGGAAAAATGCTGATCCCTTCCATTTATTTATCCTTTATTTAAAACTTTGTTGTCCTTTAAAAGAATCAATCCCCTAGATTTACCCAAATATGAACAATAAGGATTTTTGAGTATTATTATAAGATCACGGATTTAAACATGTGATGTGCTTCAATACTTTGTTGTATTGTATCATTAGTGGTGGTAGTGTTGCAATGCTGCCTTTCAATTGTTAGCATTCTCTGTTAATATTTAATATCAAAATTCTAATAAATCTAAAGAGAACATATTTACCTGTTTTTTTAAAATCCAAGTAAAGCTATACGAAATAGTCTTTTGAGAAAAAAATATGTCTAAAAGTGATGCACACATCCAGAGTTATTTATGTTTGTCAAAAAAATAAATTATTCTGCAACTAAAAACAAACATGAGATGTATATTGCTCTAAGATTTTGATCCACTTTGAGAATTAGGTCATTCTGGTTCTAATTTTTATAATCTTTTCATATTTTAAACTTCATGCAAGTAAAGTCTTATTTGTTAATATAGGATTTTAAGAATTTGCTTTAAAGGAACGTATTAGGCAATGAATAATTATAAATTGCATTATAAATGTTTTTTCAATATTTAATTCCTTAAATGAAAATTTCAAAAAAACTCTCTTTTTCTCCCTCTCCCTCTCACAAATACACACACACACACACACACACACACACACACACACACACACACACTAGCTCAGCAGTGAAAATTAACTAATTTAAGTCATATTTCCTATTCTTGGAAAACTCTATAATGTGGCCTCAGAGGAAAGATGTTTATCCAACAATGTAGAATAATTTGGATGTTGTTAAATGTCGCAAAAGCAATTCTATATTATCTCTGAAGAAAAATGAAATCTAAAAATGCATTTAAAAATCGACTTTGCATACTAACTATGCACTACCAATCCCAAAAGTCGAGTAAAAGAATTTAAAGTACAACACTTTTTTTAGGTGAAAAAGGCTGAACAAGAAAAAAAGAGTGAGAGAGAGAGAGACCTCCCTATAGAATTGTGATTATATTTCACAAGCTTCCCTGAAAAATTCTAGAACTTATTTTTAAACAGATGATTGTGAATACTTAAGGACAAAACAAAACTAGTGATAAGATGAAAGTGATGTCGGTATACAAAGACTTCTAAATATTTTATAAAATACTAGTTTAATTATTATGACAACCTAACGAGGTAGCATTGTTATCACCTCCATCACAAAGAGAAGGAAACAAATACAGATATGTTAAATAATTTGTCACATGACTCAGAAGTAGCGAACTGAAATATAAATCCCAGAAGTCTTCCTCCAGATTTCATGCTTTAACCCACTAACATAAGCTGCCTTTCTTCTTTTCAATCTTATTTCTATTTCAGCAAGAATCTTTTCCTCAACGTCCTTATAACATTGGGAAATTTATTAAATAAAAAGTGAGAAAAATATTGATTTATTCAGGGAGATTTGGGGTTACATAATGAATGGTACCTAAAGAGAATCAATTAGTAGAACATTTCAACCTATTAGAAATTCTCTGATGACAAGAGAAATTGATTTCTTGATTTACAGTGTTTATTTTACTCAATGATTTAAAGTAATAAAGGAATATATCCTTTTAAAATCTGGAAATAACACAAAGATGGCATAAATAGCTAATATGATAGTTTGGGGAGTTAACACTCCAAAGTACTTAAAAGACCTTAAATCAATGGAATGGAAATTAAAAAACTTAATGTAGAATAAACAAAAATTCCTAATACAAGTAGATGAAGAAGAATTGGCTTAACAGAATTTTATGTCAAAAAGGCATGAGATTTATTGAGTCATATATTCAACTACTGAAAAAACTTAAGAATTATGACTACATTTAGAGACTATAGTCCAAACTGAGGTTTATGTTAGTTCTAGTGTCTCTTCACTACACAGTTCACTTCTAGAGTATGTAGGTGGGAAAGGGGATGCCTTTTTTAAAAAAAGAGATCAACCAAAAAGCTTGATGAAAATGGTCAGAGGAAATTAGAATATTTGATCTGGAGAAAGAAACACTATATGTACTAAAATAAAGAACTTAAAATATTCAAATGACTAGAACACAGAATTAATAGACATTTTTCTTCCAAGAAAATATAATAATGTTAAGGTTGAAGCTATTGAGATGCAAATTTTAATTTGATTAATGAATACATTCCTCACACTTAAATTTGCTGAAAATAGAATAGGCATTTTACAAAAGCTTCAATACTTAAAAATGGGTGAGGAGGACATAGGAATTATTTCTCTGCTATTGGAGAAGCTGGATTATATAAGTGTAATATCTCAAGTCTGTGTTACTTCATGTTCTGTGGATGTTAAACAGTAAAAATACATGAGCCTCATTGACACATAGCAGACTAATACAGGTACAGAGTTTATAACTATTTAATATATCCCTGCAGACATTTAGGTACTAGGAATTAAAATTATTCTCTGAAGAGTATATGTCCATTTCCTCCCTAAAATTACCTTACTAAAATATTTCCAGTGATCCAAGACAATCAGCCATAGAAAGTCTATGTTCAATACTTTAGCAGAATCTCTCATGCAGGCTTGTATCTAAACAAATAACAATGTCATAGTGGTACAATCTTCCCCTACCTAGTTTTATTTTCCTCAATGCATTTAATTTTTTTCAGCTCTAAATTCTCAAAGGTTTTCATTTCTTTTCTACTTGGCTCTATAGTGTTTGAGAGTTTAGTTTGAGCTGTCACATTTTTACACAGCCTAAGATTCACAGAGGTTCGAGTTAATCAGATGTCTAATGAAGTGACTGACAAACGTTTTCTATAAAGGGCTGGATAACAACTATTTCACTCTGCCTCTGTAAAAGAAAGTAGCCATAGACATCATGTAAAGTGTGTCTATGTTTAAAAATACACACACCAGTTACAAAACCTAAATTTTGAATTTCATATAATTTTCAATGTGTCATGAAACATTATTCTTTTTCTTTTCCCCTTTTTTCCCCAACCGCTTAAATTTGTAAAACCATTCTTAACTCATGAGCCATACAAAAACCAGCACAGAGTGGATTTCACCCAAGGACAGCAGCTTGCGGACTAGAACCCTGCTCCATTTTGTGTATTGGTGTGAATATGCTAAGGAGAAAAATATTGGAGCTTCTTTCTTTTATAGAAACAGGTAACAAAATGAATATTTTTAAAACATTCTTTTTAAAGCTGTTTTAAAGCTCCAAGAGCTATGTCTTTACTTCTCTCTGTCTTACAAATTCTTATTGCCAATGGCATTTAGGTTAATTTTAATCTTAATTCTTGTCATTACTCACAAAAATAAAGTAAATGATATATTCCAGCACATGGGGTATCTATCAAAGTTCTATTTTCTCTTCAAAGGCTATTTCTCCTGTTGTTTTATCCTTCCTGCATATGGGGGTAAATTTTTGGTATATAACATTTCACTTTCAATCAGCCTTCATACTTAGATCTTCTCAGTCAAACCAACTTGCAGGTGCCATTCTAATTACCCACGTGGGCTCGAAGCTAACACAGGACTCAACCATTTTCTTTGAGGAAAATAAAAACTTCCCCAATAGTAAATTTAATTAACGTCTATTATGTGCATTTACCAAACACTGCTTGTGTTATGCAGTCTACTAATACATAAATTTAGGTTGATTTATTATCTTGTTCTCCCTAATATTTAGGACTTCACAGAGAACCTCTTCCTCACCCTTATTCTATGAGACCTCTGCCTTGAATTTTCTCAGGTTTTGTAGATGTCTTCAAGCACTCTCAATTATTAGAACTGTCTCATGCATTTCTTGAAATGTGTTTACTTTCTATTATCTTTTCCTATCAATGTCAAATTTGAAGCTACATGGATGGCCTGTCTCACAAGAAAAGGGCTGCAAAATGGCCTTTCTGTACTTCCGCAATAGCAAAATGAACTTCACTTTGATGGTGGCAATAAAACTACCAGCTTTACTTTCTGTAATCATTCTCAATTAGAGGCATTGTTCCCCGCGTAGCCTCTACTTTACCATTTACACCACTACTCCTCATTCAAAATCCGGAGCTTCCTTTAATCTGCCTGTAGCAGCATTTCTGAAAATATTTGCCCCAAGAGAAGAGTGGGATATTTCTATGACTGGGTAGATGTTGGCACACATTTTAAGACATAAAACTCCTCATTTTCTTTTTCTCTTTTTACATATTTTCTTCCTTTCTTCATATCTCACCCTCCTCTGTACTCCTAAACGTAATCTAAGAAACTATAGAAATGTTGCTGACTTCTCAATAATCTAGTCCTGGATTAGTCCTGGATTATTGTTCTAAAGCTCTCTTCCAGAGGAAACTCAACTGCTTCCTCCTACTTACCTAAACTTAGACAACCAAGGATTTATTAAAAGGAGCTTCCTTATCTAAGAATTCTATTAATAAACATTAAATGTCACATAAACTATTTTTTAAATGTGTATATATTGAAAAATAAAATAAATCAAGTCTCCTTATATAAGCAGAGGCTTGTGGATACAGTAGTATGTAAGCCATTACCTCATGCCCAAATTATCTACAGATTAAGACATCTCTTAGAACTTTGCACTGCTAAAATGTGCTCTTCTATCATAGGTTTGCCTTATTTATTAATGTAAATCTTATCTAAATGAGAGATTATAAAAAAGTTTTCAGTTTTGAAAATGAAAACTATATAATTAATATTGTGAGATGCTTCTTTACAGTAATCACTACCAATTTTTCAAATGAAAATAATTGCATCTTATAATTAATACCTATTATCTTCTAAATTTGCCTAAAGTAGCCATCCACCACAATGATGGAAACACGTAGAAGGTTAGTTTTGTCAAACTTCTTGTAGGTAACTTCAATGAATGAGGCAATAAGAATGTCAAATTCTCAGTAATAACTATTACCAAAAGTAATCATAAATTGAATGATGCAGTGATACTTTGATTAATAAATCATCTGGCAATAAAGAAACCCTCTAAAAGTCATTCAGAATAGAGAAGAGTTTTAAAAGTTCTTTCTTCATAGTTGCTTGGCTAACAATGTGGCACACGCTGGAATTCTTTAAGGTGGAGGTTTTTAGCAGCTGATCTGGGTCTTCTGTGAAATGTTTATTTTTTTTAAATTTTTTTCTCTGGTAATGATACTTCAGAAATGATATAAGGGACTGGTGCACATCTTTGGTTACAAAGCCATTGCTATAAGAAAAATTCCTATTTGCATATTACTCATTTTCTATAAGTAGTAATAGGACCTTTTATTAATATATAAGACATGCACTAGAGGCTACCCTAAATTTGAGTATATATTATATTCAGAAAATGAAGTAATGATTGTGCTAAATCAGGATCATGAAGGGTGAAGTTGAAAAATTTATAATCTGTTCTTAATTTTCTTTTTTGTTATTTCTTATTCTTCAGTCAATCCAACAATGCAGTGAAAATATTTTTATTTAAAACATATTATAAAATCACATAAATAAAAATATATACACATACATGCACACATATTTAAAGGTATATATATAAAGGTACATGCACACACAAACACAGGAGAGAGAGAGGGGAGTTGTATATTTACGCATATATGAAGTTTATACAACAATAATGTTACCTTCTATTTACAGCCTATTTTTGAATTTACAAAAACTTTCAATTTTATTATTTCATTTAGTGTATGCATCCACACTGTGTTATCCATTTTTTTAGATATTGAATATAATCGGAAAGATAGAGTTACATGCCCAAAGTGACACAGCTAGTAAGTAGAAGAATTTAACCCTTCTAGTTTTCCAATTCTCTACACCCGAAGGCTTATAATACCACATACACACATATGCATAGCCATACATGTTGAATACACATAATATGAACTATATCATCGAATGTCCTATGTTCTTCTCTCTCTTAATAGATGCAATAGAGAACTTGATATAAACCTAGCCTTCCTAAATATTGTATCCCTGAGGGGAGGGTTCTTGCTACACGTGATTTTTCTCATAATCTACTTACTATCACTTAACTTTTTAGAGTTGAGATTTACTTATGAAATAAGAAAAATGGACTAGGAGATGGTGGCTTAAGATGAACATCCCAAAACAAATTGTATGAGACAACAATTACCTTAATAACGGATGTCTCGACTCTGGATGGGGGACTCTGAACTTGTGCTGCTGCCGCCATATTTGCAATGGTGCTGAGGTGGTTCATCTGGCTCATTGCCATGGTCACAGATGCTGGAGGTAGGCTGACAGGAATTAGAGGGTGGGGCATCATCATAAAAGGAAGTTCCAGTCCTATAAAAAATACACATATATCATCATTGCTCTGTTCCAGATAAAACTGTGAAGTGTGATATATCTTACTTATTAAAGTCATTAAGGACCTAAATCATTAAAAATTGAAACATTCAAAAGGATTCTAATAATGGCAGTCCAAGAAAAAATATTTTTCCTCTTTGTATGCAGTGACACTGTCATCTCAGGGAAATTAGACTTACAGTTTGGTGCCATGGTTCATCATATCACCACTTTTTGTGTGTTTAATACAAATGGCCAGTTCTTTGCTATTAATATATTATTCATCTGATCAATATCTTTTTTAAAATACTAGAGTTTAATTTATCCTGATTAGCTATCTAAATATAGTATATCTCTTTATTATATACTATTTTACCAGCTGATAATTACAGATTTTTTTTTTTTTTTTTTTTTGAAAACTACCAGTTTTCGTGCTAAAAAATGCCATCGTACCATTTGGCCGAAGGCAGCTGTGCCCAAGATGTCTGAGAGGATGACTAACTGGAAGGCTATGTGCTCCAGGCATGCGGGGATGGATAACAGAAGCCTGAGATCCCTGGGAGGGGGAAGAGTGCAGTGTTTCCTTATCCCAAGAACCATCACTGCTGCCTGTGGGGAATGAATATAAATTATTCGGATATAATATTATTCCAAAGCTTCCAATGACTCATTTGAAATGAGGTTTAAAAAAAATATATCACATCTAGAGATTGGCAAACTGATTTCTAGGGATATAAGCTGAAGTAAGTAAATGTCCCCCAAATTGTATTTTCTTTTTGATTTTCTATTTCTTAGATAGGAATCTTAAGTTTTTAGAAGGTAATATTCTGTATCTTTTAACCTATTTGTGGAGTCTAATCCTGTTTGACTAACCAGCTTAATATTAAATGGGTTCTGTTATATAATTAGAGAATTAATTACTCCTTGGAACTGAAGCACACTGATGATTATAGAATGCAAAGTTATCCTTGTAGTAAATGGTATCTTAGTCGTCATTTAATAGTGCCTAACAATTCCACAGCAACTCCTAAAAGGAAAACCATTAAATGCCCAACTTGGGTAGACATTGTACAGAGACACAAAAAAACACTTTACAAAAGATAATAATGCCAAAGCAAAAAATTAAATGTGCATACATATGTGTCTGAATAAATACATCACTTGTTTTCAAATAAAGAGAAATATAAATTTGTGATTGTCTCAATATCAGTGCTAAAGTCAAAACCACACATCTGAGGACCTGCATTTCAATATTGGGGGCAACGTCTTAGATTGAACTAGATCTTGAAACATCTTCTTAAAGTACTCATTGGAAGATGTTTATAAATCATTTCAATTTAGATATGCCTCCAAATTAAATTAACTTAATATTAATTTATTCTTTAATTGAATCTGTTGACTATACAAACTATCCACTTCAAGAAAACTTCTGTTAATATCCTTGTCAACTTATGCATTTTTTATTTCTTAAAAAAGAAAAGAAGATACCACACTTTCATATAATATGCATGGAAACAGCAAAGTTGGTAAAACTCCAATTTAATGCGTTAGCTGTGCTAAAAGCCTCATTGTAAAATCTCTACGACATAGTTTTTAATGAAGAATACTTAGTTACTGCCATGATTTTTTTCCATTTGCTTCACGAAGACAGTTAAGGTTCAATATAAATTCAAACTCATTAGCTCAATACTGTCTGGATCTTAGAGTAAATTGTTCAGAAGTGGGTAATGAAAACTCAATTCAAATTCTTCAGCAATCAAACAAAGCAATTTTATTAAACAATGAAAAGAATCAATTAAAATGGATATCTTTATTATCTTTATTATTTTACAAGAAACCATGACAGCTTTTGGTTAAAAAAAAAAAGTTTATAGCTTTATACAGAAATGACTCACATAAAAGAAATTTCTACAGCTTGTTCCTACACTATGATATAAAAGTTCACTTTCATATTCACAGATATATACACCATATTTCTCTACTTGTGACTTTTTTGACACTTATTCCAAAGTACTAGTCAAACATGTAAACATTATAAAGATATGAATTTTTCAAATGTATGATGTCAAGAGAATATTATGATTAAAAACTTTTAAACATCTTCTTTTACATTGCCTTTATCAAAGTATATGCAAATTTTTTCATTATAGATTTAATCCATAAAATCTGGAAAATTTGATTTGGTCAAATTTTATGCTTCAGCATTGGTTTTACCTTTTATGTTATCAGTTAAAACAAGAATTGACTATTGAAATGTAGAAATAGAAATAACTTTGGAATAAATATTATTTTTTTATGAGAACTACAAGGAAATTTATAAATAATAGGTAATATTATTTACTTATTTATTCATTAGAGACAGGGTTTCTATCTGTTGCCCTGCCTGGAGTGCAGGGGCACAATCATAGCCCACTGTAACCTTGAACACTTGAGCTCAAGTGATTCTCTTGCCTCAGCGTCCTGAGCAGGTGGGACTACAGGCATGCACTGCCATGCCTGGCTAATTATTTTTAGAGATGGAGTCTTGCTATGTTGCTCAGGCTAGTCTCAAACTCTTGGCCTCAAGCAATGCTCCCACCTCAGCCTTCCAAAGCACTGAGATTACAGGCATGAGCCATCACTCCCAGCCTCATAATTTTCTCTATAGGTTACACTTCATTTAAAATATCCAAAAAATGTAAGGATTACGTTTTCATTGCACATTTGAGGACAACTAACTAATATGTGGAGTAAGTACTCACATTCATTATTTTGGATTCACTTTGAGTTCCATTTATACCTATAACCTACTTTTCTTTTTCTGTTTACTTGAACTAATTTCTTCTTTTACTGGAATCCTGATTGCAAGTTAATAAATGAAAAATAGTTATTTCTTCAAACATATTTAAACTTCATTCTCATATCAGTAGAGATGCCCTATAATTCTTTTTTTCACATTATTAAGGTATAAAATATTAAGCTAAAATCTTATTAAATCACTCCGAAAACAGATTATAGACAAAACACTGCCCATTTTCATATCTTTTTTGCATCACAGGATATCAGTCCCTTGTGTATGGGTAAAGATAAATCATTCATATGTGAATTTTCCATAGCAAGTTTCTAATACTAGATTGGATTTTCTCACTACATAGAATGCTCCTAGCCATCTCCACCAATCATCATTTATTAAATACTCATGATGTTGGCTCATTTGGGTAATAAATAGAGCAAACAGTTAAGAAACTAAGTCTGATGAAAAGTATACAATATATAACCAAGTCAGCTGTAAGTGATTTTTGCATTATTTATAACATCCTTTTCCTCTATTAGCATGAATAAATAAGAATTGAAAATAGGCCACTTCAACTAGACATGCCCATAATTATTAAGTGTATACTTTCAAGTTTTTGTTTTAAGCTAATATATATATCACCATATAAGCCAGCATATATGTACTATGCCTACACACAAATATATATACACACATATATACCTTTAAGATAAATCTTTACTATTAAGACTGCAAGAGACATCAGTATATAAAAATATTTCTCATACATTGAACATTGAGAAAGGAATTACTAAGCTATATTTGGTAGGGGGAGAACTGATTCATTTCTCCTCCATTCTTGTAGAACCATAGGCTTTTTTTTTTTAACTTAACAGTGTAATAAAAAGATGAATCTTATATAACCCTAGTATCTTCAAAGAACATATTCTATAACAGGGGGTTGAAGCATGTACACAAAAACACATAAAGGATGATATTAATAAAAATAAAAAATGGTGAAGAGCTAAGGAAAATAGCCATGCGCTCATGAAAACATGCAATGCACCAAGCTGTCTGATTATTCAGAACCTATAACCATATTTTAATGTCGAGGGGGTGTGAGAATCAGGGGAGAGACGATCTCTCATACCTAGACCTAAACACACACA
>RJWJ010043930.1:0-12554 GCA_004363605.1 Indri indri | reverse complement strand
GTGAGACCTCTTTACAAAAAATAAAAAAGGAATTAGCCAGGTGTGGTGGTGTGCACCTATAGTCCTAGCTACTTAGAAGGCTGAGGTGGGAGGATGGCTTGATCCCAGGGATTTGCGGTTGTAGTGAGCTATGATCTTGCAAAACAAGATTTAATGAGCTTCTGGACAACCGAACACTGAATAACAGGGAAGGTTCTGCACCTGGAGAGGGCATGGAAGCTCCGAGCCCTCCCCACATGCCTTGCTCTATATGCCTCTTCCACCTGGCTGTTCACCTGTATGCTTAGTAATATCCCTTATAAAAAACCGGTAAATGTAAATGTTTCCCTGAGCTCTGGAGCCGTCCTACCAAGCTAACTGAACCCAAGGAGCAGGTCACAAGAACACAATTTATAGCCTGTCGGTCAGAGACACAGACTGAAATCTGAGGCTTGCTATTGGCATCTGACGTGGGGGGCAGTCTTGCGGGACCAAGCCCTTTAACATGTGGGATCTAATGCTATCTCCAAGTAGACAGAGTCAGAATTGGATTGAATTATAGGACACCCCACTGGTGTCTGCTGGAGAATTTGCTTGGTGTATGGAGGAAACCCCCACACACGTCAGGTGTAGGAAGCGTTCCGTGTGAGAGCGTAGAGAAATGCAGTGTGGCTGTCCTCAGACTAACCATTTTCCCAGTCCATTAAATTCAAGGTTGAGTTTATGCTAATTTGTATGGACTAGTTAGGTATTTTAGCTCTTCTTGTCAGAACTCACTGTAAGGAGATCACAACCATGCATTCAATCCCCATAAATAATAAGATTTTTAAAAATGACACAGCTCCGTGGCGTGGCCTGAAACTCTTCTTTTAGCCATGATGCTCTCAGCTCACTGTCGAGCGATGGGCTGTGAAGGCTTGTCGATGATTCAGGACTTGTCCCAGGTGATTCAGGGCAAATCCAGCTCCAGTAATGAAGTTTTAAAAAAAAAAAAAATAGCATCACCTTTGAATATGACAGGCAGAACATTACAGAATCTCCTCTCTTTTACAGAATGATGATAACCCAGTTGGTGATGATTAAAGGTTCCCAAAGGAAATACTGTAAAATACAGAAAGTCTAATGCAAAGACCAGCTTCTGTCCCTTCCACTGAGGCGTTCATCACCTGAATAACAACTCACGTTTAGGGATCCTCTTCGTGCTCTGACAGGGACACTCACATAGAGCATTTCCTCGGGTTTTCATGACACACTCAGAGACAGGCTTCACAGAAGACTATGGTGAGGCTCAGATAGGTTCTTCCCTCCTTCAGCCAGCCGATATGACTGTCGCATGTCCTGTGTCACATGTCATGTGCAAGACATTGTTAAGGGTGGCGGGGATGAGGCAGTGGACTGAGAGAAGTTCCCGACACCCTCTCAGGACCTGTGCTGTGGGAAGGGAGGCTCGTAGCAGGCACCAGACACAAGCCTGGGCTCCTGATGTCCTTCTTGGGAAAAATGGACAACTAATCATGGGATTGCTTCTTTGACTTACAGTGTTTTTCCGTCGAAGAAGACATAAGAGGAAAAAAAATGCATTTCTCCTTCTCATAAACCCCCAAGGTAGGGATTACAGGTGAAAATCCTCATTTTGCTAAGTTTAGAAGTCACATTTTCCATGGTGCAAAAATAAGAAAATTGAGACTTGACTGCCTTCCTGCTTTGGAACTACTGTCATCATCAATTTATTAATAATTTTGGCTGTATTTGGATATATTATGACATTTATGTGCACTTACAGCACTTTAGGGTTCCTGTTTTTCTACGATTTTGGTTCCAGACCACTTGCAAACGATCAGCTGTGTGTTTCGGACTGACAGCGGCGCACAGAGACCACTGCGGAGATGCGGGGAAGCGAGAGAGACACAGACAGGGCACGCCGATCCCCAGGTCGCACTCTGCTATAACACCCTAAAGCAAGAATGTTTCGTAGTGACAGCATTTAATAGTGACTATTAAACAAGTGTGCCAGAGCTAGGCAGTCTGCCAAATTGGGGAACAGTGATTTATGGGTTTGCATCTAAGCTGGGTAGGGAGGCGGGAAAGAGTACTAGACATGTGCTGATTCAGTTACTTTTTGGCCATTTTCTTCATTCGTGGTAATTAGTACAAACTTCCCCAGAGCAGCTAACGTTCACTGAGGCTTTTCATGGGGGGCGGCGGGGGCAGTGGGGATGAGGAGAGAAACCGGTGAGGGAAGCCCAGCAGTGAATTGTTCGAACTATGTCTCTGTGCAGTGTGTCAAATACATTCTCGAGGCAGGTGCTCGAATTCACAGGCTCTTTACATAGAATTTAGCAGCCCCAGGAATATGTTGGTTAAGAAGAAGAAGAAAGGAGGGGCAAGGGAAACACACATCAGCTGCTAGGAGGGAAAAAGCTAATCGTAGAAACTTCTCTGCCAGAGAGAGGTGCAGCTGTCAAAGCAATAAGGTAAATGAGTCTTGGACTAAAATGGATTGTGCAGTGGAACTGTGTTCTCCGATAAATAGGGAGATTGAACTCCAGCACCGTCCCGCTATTCCCCGGCAATGCCCCATTTGGGCGCTGACTGGGTGGTCTTAAGCCCACTGCCACCCTGGCTAACACCGGCCACACCAATCAAGGCCCCGCAGCTGAGACCCGGCTGACCTGCTGCAGGAGTCTTTTTCAAACTCTGATTCACTCATTTGTGTGGGATGCTTTTTTCGCTACTTTATTTATGGGATTACATAAATGAGCCATTAAAAATGTAAATCTTCAGAACAGTGGAATAATACAGATTCAAACAATAAGCGCGGGGCGGTACAGTACAGAAACCCCCTGCCCCGGCGCTATCGCCCCATCGTGACTATGGCAACAATAGGGGGGTAAGGGAAGGACAGAGGGGAGAGGACTAAAACACCCCTGCATTGTGGCCGTCATTGGCACCAGAGAAAGATTAGGGTGTTTTTTTAAAGGAGTGTTCGAACAATAATGAAGATGTGCTATTATGATCCACAAAGGAGCTGGGGCGTCCCACACAGGGCGGGTGTCAGGACAATCAAGGGACCACAGACTTGAGAAGTTTATCCCACCTCGTGGCGAAGTATTTAACCCTTCTGTGGCTTTTGGAGGAGCCCCCACCTCCCCCAAAAAAATAAAAGAAAGAAGAAAGGAAAAGAGCTAGGGACAGACTCACTCCCACTTCGTCGTCTAGTTGCGATAGTTTTAGGGCTACATTTTTAAAAAAATACTGTTTCTGCATGTGAATTCTATGGGTTCCTCCTACCTGGGTTATAAATTAACCTGGAAAATGCTGCTGTCTTTCTGCCCTGGGCAGTTTCCCACTGGTGGGGAGCAGGGACGATGTGTAGTGGCCAGGGTGTCTGGCGACCTGGTAGCCCACGCAGGGAGGGGACTGCAAGGAGTCTGGTCTGGGAGGGGCCAGAGGAGGAACTTCCCAGGCCCCTTGAGGTCCTCCTCCTGTGCCGAGCAAGAGAAGGGTCATAGCTTTGGGAAAGGGAGGCCACATTGAGGCAAGGTAGAGTAAACTGGCAGAAAAAGACCCCACAGGGGTGGGTAATGGGGCCTCAAGTGCTTAAAAAGCAAATATACACCCATGTTCGTGACAGTATTAATCACAGTAGCCAAGAGGTGGAAGTAGCCCGAGTGTTCGGGCACGGGTGAAAGGATAAACGAAACGTGCGTGGTCTGTATCTACGATGGAATATCACTCTGTCTTAAGGAGGGAAATTCTAACAGATGCCACAACGTGGATGAACCTTGAGAACATTAGGTTGAGGTAAGCCAGGGCCAAAGGACCAATACTGTGTGATTCCACTTATATGAGGCACCCAGACTAGTCAAAAATCACAGATGCAGAAAGTAGAATGGTGGCTGCCAGCATCCAGGGGAGGGGGAGTGAGTGCTTCCTGGCTACAGAGTTTCAGTTTCACATGATGCAAAGAGTTCTGGAGGTGGGTGGTGCTGACGGTTGTACGACAATGTGAATGTACTTAATGTCACTGAATCGTACACTTAAAAAGAGTTAAAATGGTAAATTTTATGTTATGTATATTTTACCACAATTTTTAAAAAGTAAATAGCTGTTTTTAAGAGGAGGCAGATCCTATTAATACTGCCGGGCGCGGTGGTTCACGCCTGTAATCCTAGCACTCTGGGGGGCCTAGGTGGGCGGATCGTTCTGAGCTCAGGAGTTCGAGACCAGCCTGAGCAAGAGCGAGACCCCATCTCTACCAAAAATAGAAAGAAAATTAATTGGACAGCTAAAAATATGTACAGAAAAAATTAGCCGGGCATGGTGGCACATGCCTGTAGTCCCAGCCAGTCGGGAGGCTGAGACAGTAGGATTGCTCGAGCCCAGGAGTTAGAGGTTGCTGTGAGCTAGGCTGACGCCAAGGCACTCGCCCCAGGCAAGAGAGTGAGACTCTGTCTCAAAAAAAAAAAAAAAAAAAAAAAAGAGGAGGCAGATCCTATTAATACAAAGAAGCATGCCTATAGTATTATTGATCACAGAAAGAACTAAGTGTTACTGCTGGTAACACTTTAGGCCTTAGTCCCTTGGGAGGAAATATCTGGGGGGTTGGGGGCTTTCCCCTAAAGCCATGATAAGGGGTCAGTGTCTTGACTTTGCTCCAGTTAAGAGGAGTGGGCACCGCAGGGTGGCAAACACATGCCTAGCAGAGGAAGCCTTTGTGTGAATGAAATCTAACACGGATCCTGATGTATAAGATGTTTGAAAGCAGAGCCGCTTTGGTTGTATCAGGCATGGGGCTCTCCCCACTCACCCTTCCCTCAGCAAGAGGTTCCCCAAACTGTGGCAGGCCCCGAGGCCCCTCTGTGGAGTCCTGTGTTGAAAATCCCTGCCCCCGCCGTGGCCATCATGCAGCTCTGATACCTGCCAGGCCATTGCACTGGTGAGAGTGCCGGGGGTGTGCAGCACGGTGGGCACTCACCATGCCTGGCGGGTAGCCTGCAACCGCTGTTGCAGTAGCTCCCAGGAGAGACAGGTGGGACCTGACAGGACAGGTGATCCAGAAGGAAGAGACCTGCCTGCGAGCCCAGGTGAGACTCTCCCACCCTGGAGGCCCACCTGCGTGCAGGTAGTGCAGTGGGCGTACACACCGTTTCCTCTTACAGCAACCTCAGTAGCGCCCACAGTCTGGGAGTCCAGGTGAGTTGGGTTACAGTCACGGCTGCCTCTGCTCAGCGGATGTCCTCCAGGTCTGGGACTCCGTGTCCTGTTCTCTGAGGCAGTCTTTCTTTTGGGGCTTCTTGTCTCCTTGCCTCTCGGGCTATAACCCCACCCCCAAATTTACTTATTGTATCACCTTCCTTCATTTGCTTCTTTCTCCACCCATTCCTGGATACTTCCAGCTCCTATCCTAAAGAAGTGACTTCAAGTTTTATAAGGTATAAACTTTCGCTTCCCAAAGCCAATCCATACCAGGGAGAAAAGGCCCAGTTCCCTTTTGGGAAATTTTGGGGAGGGAAGGCACAAACCAAATGACCTCTTCCATCCCAGCTCACTGAGGGCTTCTGATGGCAGAATTCGTAGAACCCCAAACCCAGCACAATTCTAAACCCCTGGCCCCTTTTAACCACTACTGCCAGTCTGGAGTGTGTTCTTCCACGTCTGCTGCATAAACAGACTCACCGTGCAGTCAGGAGGTCTGTTATTCTTCGACGGAAGTGGAAGCGACGTTATGTATACTTCCGCGGTTGACTTGAATACGTGAGGTCATCGTCATCATCGCCGCCGCCCTCCTTCCCCACAGTTCACATGTATGACGCCATCCCTGAGTCCCTGCGTTGCAGGCCTCGTCCCCATTTATCCTCAGGGCGCCCCCTCTGCGGGCTGCTGTAATTATCTCCGACTTCCACAGGAGGAGGCTGAGAACCACGTAAACTCTGAAGCTCTGGAGAGCTGTGTCTTCTCCTTCTACCCTGCTCCTCTCCCCGCTTGGCGCTCAGCTGGGGAGAGTTGTTTTCATGGAATGGTCTGTCCACTTGGGTTTTCTTGGACGTCTCTCAGTATTTTTTTATTTCAGGAATTTGAATTACAAAAGTGATAGATGCTCATTATCACAATTCGAGCAATGCATAGAAGTGCTGAAGTAAAATTCGTAATGTCACCCCTGCCCCTTTTTAACCACGACTGCCCATTTGGAGCATATTCTTCCACATCTTACTACTTAACCTACATACCTATAGATAGAGTTGTTTGTTAGTCTTAGGTGAAAATAAAATTGTGCTCTATAATTATGTAATTTCCATTTTTCACTTAATATGTAACATGGATATCCCACAAAGTCAATTCATGTACAGGTATTTCCTTCATTCTTTTAAATAGCAAAACATCACATAGCGTGAGTGAACCATAGGCATCCCCAGGTAACTGACACACATCAAATAGCTTCCTTTTGGCCATTTCAAGCCATGCTGCACTCTGCTTTTATATCTGACACACGGATTTCCAGAAGTGGGATTTCTGTTTCAGAAGTAATACCCGTTTTAAACTTCAACAAGTGTTTCATAAATGTTGACAGCTTACTTTTCAAAAAGGATGTAGTAATTTATAGTCTGACCCTGTAGAGAACATTCATTCCTGCACCATTGCCAGCACTGTATGGTCTCAGTCTTCCACTACATTTTCGATAAACAGATGGGCAAAAACTAGAATCTTACTATTCCCTTAATTTGCATTTCCCTGACTGCTAAGAGACTGAGCAACTTTTTGTAAGTCTCTGTGGCCCCTGCCTCTCATTCTTGATCACCGGGGTCCCACTAGCATGTGAAGGCTGTTCTGTGGATCGAGCTCAGGGCAGGAACACGGGGACATCTAAAAATTGTCTGTAAAGGTGAAAATGGACTTGTATCACTTTCCCCGCACAATGCCCCACTAGGGAGAGGTGATGACAACCCGCTAGAAGGAGTTCTCAACCTTTGCTACATGTTGGAATCATCCAGAGGGCATTGAAAAATACTGGGTCCTGGGCCAGCCTGCAGAGAGGGTGAGTTGCTCCACTTGGGGTGCAGCTGGGTATTGGGAAACTCCTCCCGCTGACTTTAATGTGTTTGCAGGGTTGAGAATCACTGCTCTTGGATAATGTAGATGAGTTAGAACTGTCAAAACTTAGAATCCCTTTATCTTAGATGTCACAGCCACTGGCCCTCTCACAGTTCAGGACAATTGGAAACAGAAGAGCAGAGGGGTAGAGAAAGTAGGCAGAGTGGGGAAAACCATTATTTTTCTGATTCTACTAGGAAATGGAGAGATGTTGGATGACACCTGTCTGTCATAGCAGGCACCGTGGGTGGCACAAGAAATACCTGGGTCTGTTACATCCACACACAAATCTCAGTGGGGATAAGAGGTGACCACGTGGCTGCTTGAAGGACGGCAGAGTGTCTGAAGCCATGGTTGTTGCTGGAGGCATCCGCTCATTCGTTCAACTATTTGTTGAGTGACTACTGTCTTCTTGGAACTTTGCTCAGCCCTGGAAATACAGCAGAGAACAGGACGGACAGCCTTCCCTCTTGGAGCTTACATTCTAGCAAAGGGCATGGAGATTACAGAAGTAACGCCCCAAGCCAGTATTTAGATCACACTGCCTGTCAGTGCTGCGAAGGGTGTGTGCAACTGCGTCCCAGGCTCCGTGTCTGCTCCTCTCCCAGCTCCTGTCCAGCCCTCCCTCCCCAGCCTCAACTTGTCCTGAGCACACGATAGAACGAGTGAAGTGACACTGAATTCACAGGGTCAAATTCTTGTTGTTAGCTGAAGTGAATTTACAAATTGAGAATTAGGTTCAAATAGGCTGGTTTTTTTCTTATTGCTTTTCCAGTGCTCGAGCTGGCATAGAAGGCTTTTGGTGATACCATATGAAGAGGATGCAGAAGTGACATCTTCTGCCGGGGTCCTGCGGGGTAGGGTGGTACAGCCAGGCTAACCCAAGTGAACTGGAAGTAACAAAACATTTGCAAGTTTGAAATCGTATTGCTTATGCTAAATACACGAGTACTAAAGAGGCTCTGAGTAGAAAATGAAGGGTGTGCGTGTGCATGTGTGTGCGTGTTGGAGTGGGGACATGGGAGGACAGGACATATGAGGAGCGCAGACAGAAAGGGAAGCCTTAGCTGGCAGGAAAGGCGGGAACCCACTCCGGCCCCAGGGTGAGCTGCCCTTCCCGTCCCGTCTGGCTGCTGGCTCTGGCACTACTCCCAGCGGGGCTCCCCAGGCTTCCCCAGAGCCTCAGAAATGTGGTCCTTCCCAGGGCTCTTCCCCCAGGCCCCAATGGAAAGAGGCCCTTCATCACAGAGGACACACGTGTCACATAGACTGGACGGCTCACAGGGACATGCAATTGCAGAGAGCAGATAGCAAGAGAGGCCGTAGTTAGGACTGACCACAGTTAATTTTCAATCGTTTCAACAGTGCAGGTAAGCCAGGCTTCAGAAAACCCAAAGGGAGTTTCTACTTAGTTTTGAAATGCCATTTTTTCCTTATTTGATGTATAATTGTAGATTGAGAGTCATTTGGGGACAGAGACTGATTTTTTTTATTCTATTGACAAAATAACTTGCTCATAATAGGAATGCAATAACTCTTTGCTGCATAAATTAAATAAATGTGATTTACTTACCCAGAAAAATTTTAGGAAGAACTGTGGGATATGCCAACTATCCTGAATTCCCCATTTCCCTAAAGGCTCTCTCACGTCTCCAGGCTTCCGCACATTTACTTTCATCTCCTGAGAGTACTTCCTCTCTCCTTCCTGTTCTGTCTTCCTCTCCAAGGATCCAAATAGCAAACTGTACCCTCCTCCATGTTTAGCTGAGTGACGTTCTTGCTGTCCTCAGAGTCGGGCACTTTCCCTACACGCCGGCCACACTCCAGCTTTGCAGGTGCCACGTGGCCGGGGCAGGTCTTTTTGCTGTGTTCTCTCACTGCGGCGCCTGCTCCGGGAGTCACAGGGGGATTTTGATATTTCGGCCTCAGTGCCTAGCATGGTGGCTATACTTAGACAGTTGAATAAGTTTCCGAATGAATGAGTGAGTGAATAAAGAAATAGCTGTTTCTGTGTCCACGGATAAAAATTAATTTAAGAATCCCATTAAGTAAATAAGTAGTTGGAGAGCTGCCCATCCCATTTTGGTTTCATGTGAATTTTGAATAAATGAATAGATAAAATTATTAGTATAATAAAAATAACTGGCACTTTGTGTTACTGGCCTTGCGCCAAACTCATCTCTAAGCTCTTTAGATTTAGAATAATTTCTACTCCAGACTTTATCCCTGACTTACTGTAGTATAGATACGCATACACACGCCCCTTCTAACGCGTGGACTCTTGATTATTTATTGTTGCTTAGCTATACAATACACCTAATTAACTTCTTACACAAATCAAAACCATTATGTGAGTTTAAGAACAGAAGTTTCCCTTCTTATGTTTATAGCTTGTGCTGATGATTTTCTACAAAAGAGATAACTTCAAAAGAGTTAGAAAACAAATGCTACGGATCTTGAAGAAATATAGTTTCTACAGAAATTGGTCCTACTAATGCTGCTTTTCAATCTTGTTTTCTACAAACTGGGGGAAGGAAGAGAGGATAGAATAAGTTGTCCAAACTTTGTGACTCAAGACACATGTTTTCATTTTTCCAAATGTGTTTTTACATGTTGAGAGAAATGGAAGTTTCCGGATTAGGAAAATCATCTTTTGGGGCTCTTTTTATTTTCAGATTAGGAGAGCATGTTTAAGTGGCATTGAATTCATAGGGTCAAATTCTTGTTAGCTGGAATGAATTTACAATTGAGAATTAGGTACAAACAGATTGATTTCTTATTGCTTCTCCAATTCTCAAGCTGGGATAGATAGCTTTTGGTGATATGATATGAAAAGTGTGTATTAATAGAACTGATATCTTCTGCCAGAGTTAGTGGATCTGATGACTATGGTGATGATGGTGATCAGGAAGGAGGAGGAAGAGGAGGAGGAGGAGAGAGCTATCAATAGTACCGTTATTCACGCATCACCATTACGCTGCATCTGTTGGTTAATGTGGTGACTAAATGTCAATTATTTTTCTTAAAACTAGCACTATTGTGAAACTGCAGTGTATCCTGCAAAGATACTTTGGTCCTTTGTGCCAAATCAGGCATCTTCACCTGGGTAATGCCCTGGAGTTTTGTGCATTTTTCTGGGCCCCAGCACTTGGCAGGCAAAACAGGAATGCGGAGCTGCAGTTTTTAATGACTTTAGCAGGAGGGTTCTGCCGGGGTTTCCCTGCCCCTTTCCCATTGAGCCACTGGGACTGATGTTTTTAGTTGTTTATCCCAAAAATGGATAAACAAAACCTAGTGACAACATTGCCTCTTCTTGTGTTCTGTTTCGAGGCAATCAGCATTTTTAAAGTTACCGTCAATTCGTCTTCTATATTTTGCCTTCTTTAAAAAAAAAAAGAACTAAAGCCCACTAACTACTTTAAAAGAGATGATACGAACAAAGCAGACTTTTTCCTCCTCATGAACTGTGTATATAATTACTTGAATAATGTTGAATTTCACCCATATGCTGGGGAAGGGGTAAAAAAAAAAAAAACAGCAAAAATAACTACTGTGAATTCAAACTGCAAGTGAATGGAGCGGCCTCATTCATAAATGTCATATGAAGCTTTGGTGAAAAAGGCAAGTCTGTCATTCCAGGGACAGCAGCTGTTGTTATGTTGAACAAAATGGATACAAATGGGTATTATTTTAAAGTGAAATGCTTAATTTCAGGCCTAACAAGCACACTGTCCTCTGTGTAGCCCTGTGTCACATGAGCCATGATCTCCAGTAGAGGGCTTGATTGCACAGGAAATCAAGCTCCCAGGCTGCGGCTGACCGGACCAGCAAACACACTGGCAATGTTTGAGTTACTATGGCAATCACAAAATAGGAAGGCCTTTTCTTCTTTTCCCATCTCTGCATGCAGCCGCAGCCTGCTCCTGAATAGGCCACATCTGCAAAAAGTTTTAACACGGTACTCAGATAAAGAAAAGGATCCCAAAAATGGGCACTGACCCGTCTCAAAAAATGTTGCAAATTTTACATACAAGAATTGGGGAGCTGGGCCACTTCGCACAGGTTATGTCATAATGCAAACACAAAGGGATAAAAGCGCAGGGAGGCTTTGGCTGTCAGATACTGAGAGGAGGGAACGGCAGAAGTAAATGACAGCTTAAATGCAGATGTAAGGAGAAAAGTCAAAGATGGGTGACAGAAAGTTACTGGTCAATGAATAAGGGAGAAATTTCAAACACAAAAAAACAGACAAAAGGGTAAAATACAATAAAATCTAGCTATAGAGATTTACTGAGAAAACCCCCCAAAGCATATTTAGCAAATCTTAGAACTATGAAACCCTGTGAAACTAACACATGGCCCTTTCGAAGGGGCCTTTGTGGATGTTTCACATCCCACCACTGTTTTCGCACAACTTGCGCATGGGAGAGGGGAGGATGTTTTCAAACAATGGTGGAGCCCCCCGGGGAACTGATATTTTAGGCACAGCTTTAAAAAATGGATGTTTGCTGATGAAAGAAATACATAAAGACAGGTAGAGATGACCCTTGGAGACAGGACTTTCCCGAAATGGAGGGACTGGCTCACGTGACCCCCCGCCTTCCCACCACCCTCATTCCCTTCATCGCGTACTGCTTTAAAATTTGGCATTTAGATTTATTTGAGTCTGCTCATCTCTCCTGGGTGTAAAGGTGACTTGGCGGTTTTCTGGAACGGAGCTGCCTGCCTGTGCCCTTGGTGTGAAGGGGAACGTTCTCTAGGCTGCAGGAGGACAAGTGTCCTTCCCCTCTGCTCCACCCCACGCCCTCTCCACGGAGCCGGGGATGGGCGCTTAGGCCTCCCTCTTGAAAAATCCATGCATCAAGAAGAAGCAAAAGTCCTGAAATTAATCTTCGCTGCTTTTAACTTAAAGAGCTATTCATGGCGTGAAAGCAGTTGGAAAAGACTTGGGTGGGTAGTGAACTGAGAAGTCGCCATTTGCGAGCGTTGAAACTCAGAGGGAAGAATACTTTTAAATAGCATGAACTCACCACAAAAAGTCTCGGTGCTGAAAGGCATCCGGAGTCCAGTAAAACTGACACTACATTTCACATTCATTGACTCTTGTTCTTTTGGGGGAGTTTTCGTATGAAGAGAAAGAGACAATGGAAGACAATAGTGCTACCTTATCAAAGTTCATTCATGCAGCCATTTCAAATACTTTTAACTGCTTGTCAATAGGTCTTGCAAGTCTCTGGGATTCTAAACATTCTGTCACATTTGTGTACTAACCACTTAAAGTTCTGCTGAAGCTTTGTGCCCTGGACTGCCTCCCCTTTATGTGGGTCAAAATGCAAGGCAAAGCCATTGTGTTAACCGGCCTTCATTAAATTCATTGATTTGACCTGTATTTTAAAGACCAAAAGTCAAACGGGATGGGAAGCTAAAGTTCCCATACAAAATCTTCCCTTGGACACTTTCGGCTTCCTTTAACTATCTGGTGC
>RJWJ010043929.1:0-12391 GCA_004363605.1 Indri indri | reverse complement strand
TATGGTAACTGGAATACCAGGAAAAAAGAAGAGAAAAACTAGATAAAATTGACCAAGTCAAATATATAAAAATCTCTATGAAATCAAGGAAAGATGGTTTCTAATAATTTCCAATTTATACATGGACACATCATAGGAAGACTTCAGTAAACAAAGGAAAAAGAAAAATTCTAACTGAATGAACAAGATAAAATACATTACCTCCAAAGAATCAGCAATATAAACAGGATAAGTTTTAGCAGAAGCTATGTAAGAAATAAAAAATCCTAAAATTTCCATAAAGGGAAAAATCTGTCAACCCAGAATTTTATATTCAATGAAAATATCCTTCACTGATTAAGGTAAGAGAAGGGCATTTTCAAATTAATAAAAAAACTGTCACTACCAGATTGTATGTACCCCTTCACCAATGTAAGATGAAGTAAGACCTTCAGATTAAAGGTAAATTATGCTAAAGGGAAACTTGCATCTTGAGGAATGAAGGAAGAGCACCAAGAATGGGAAATAACTGGAAAAATTACACGCTATTTTTTTTTTTTGCTTATGTCAGTTAAAATATCTATGATTGCCTGAAGCAAAACTTAAAATGATATTTTATGTTTTAAAAAATGTTTGAAGTCATGATACATGTAACAATTGTAACATAAAAGTGGGAAAAGAAAGAATCTATATAACCACAAAGTTTTGAGTTTTACTAGGTTTACTTGAAGTAATTGGTGGGGCCCAGGAACCGATACCCCAAATACAGCACTTTAACATGCTCAACTGAAAAAGAAACCTCAACATTTCTTTAACCTTTTCTCCCCGCATCTGTCTTGCAATCCTCTGTCTCTCCCAAAGCACAGAATGAACATGTTCTCTGAAGTTCCCTTATCTGCCTAAAATCTGGACCCACCCAAGCAGAAAACAATTATTGCCAGTCCCCTGTCTGAGTTTTCTTAAGAGAACTCATAGTGCAGGAAGAAAGGCTGATGTCTGTCAACACATCTGGGCAAACTTTTGGCACAAGCTATTGACTTCCCTGTAGGCCCAGCAGACTTTGTCCCAGGCTATTGTATGATCTTCAATCCCATTGAATTCCTCTAAAAATTATTTACTACCCGCTAAAATCATCCATACTTCCCCATCTCCCTTTCCCCTAAAAAGAAGGGTATTTAAGGATCTGTACCCTGTTGTATTGGGCTTAATCACTGTGTGATTTCCCTTTCCCATATATGTTAATATATTTGTATGCCTTTTTTCTATTAATCTGCCTTTTCTGCCTTGATTTTCCATGAACTTGCAGTGGGCAAAGGGGAAGTTTTCCCTTGACCCCTACATGGTACGATATTAACTATAAGGTGACTATGACAATTTAAGGATACACACTGTAACACCTAGAGGTATAAATAAAATGAAAGGTATGGATATATTAAAATGAAATCATGATAAACAACAAATTATATGAGGGCACTAGAGAACAGAGAAATACAAAACTGAAGGGAAATGGGAAAAAAATACTAAATTAATAAAAGATTGTAATGGTTTAAAAATTATAAAGCCATGTGCAATATATTGTAACTTTGGAGCAGATAAACCATTTTTAATAATAAATCAAAAAGAATGTGTTAAGTTGGTAATATTCATATTTATTAATAATAACATGGATGCACATAGGTTTTGGAGAAGCAACAGATGGTTATTGTTTACATAATAATAATTGTACTGACTCCTTTTTGCCCTAATTCTTGCTCCTAGGGAAATGTGATAAGAATCAGACAACAACTACATGTAATAGGGGTCTGTGCTATAGATGAGAAACACCAAAGAATGAATCTGGGCACTTACAGATACCCTGTCCTCTCTTCATGGAAGTAGAGAGAAAAATCTTTGCTCCTTGGGTAGATTCTGATTCCTTAATATCACCTTTTGGAATGTAACTAAATCTCTCTAGAGAAAAGATAAAAACATTGTCTCCAGTTTTTCAACCCAGGGATATCTGCACAGTCCCAGGTCTCATCCTTCTTTGAAATGTAAATGCACACTTCCAGAGTTAGGTAAATCTCTCCAGGGTTCTCTCTATTGTAAATTAACTTCCAAGGCTTGTGCTTCAGAGAAAGTTCCAAGATTTTTCTCAGAAAGTCTAACCGTAAGGAAACATAAAAATATATTCTCTAAAATTCCATGTTATGAAAATTAAAAACATTGAGTACCTGAAAATCAAAACTTCTGCACAGCAAAAAAGCATTAAAGTCAAAGAACAAATGACAATTTGGGAAAAATATATGCAACTTATGCCACTGACAAAGTGCTAATCTTAATTTACAATGACATTCAAGAAATAGAAAAGAAAAGGTCTGCATTTCACCAAAATAGACAAATAACATAAAATCATACAATTTTCAAAATAAAATTTTCTCGTTGTTTTAAAGTATATCAACCTTGTCTTAGGCTAAATTCTAAGGGGGAATTTATGTTACGATTTCTTATATAGGACACATTGAACGGTATTATGGCCAATGGTTTGATTTATTTGAAATTATTAAACATAATAGAAGATGAAAGGGATACTTTATATCCCATGGACCATTTATCCCCATACCATATAACATTTGCTCTTTTAATTTTTTTGTTTATAAACAGACACATACAACTGTCATTTTTCCATCAGAATGGAAATATTTTGATTGGTAACACCTGACTTATTGAGGAGGTATTAAAAATAATTTCATAATACTACTGCTTGTTATTTTGATTTTTAAAATTATAATCATGTTTGATTAACTCTTGAACCATTTAACATTAAAAAAATTTCACAATGGATCCTTAGTCATTTTTAATACTTAAGTTACAGAAAATAAATAATACATTTTTAAAGTTAATTTCTGAGTTAGGACTGATTGTTGCAGCCAAGACACCATCCCTATAGTGAATAGACCAGATGGAACAATCAGGGTGATGGTTTCTCAGCCTGAGCTGCGCATTAGTCTTGTTAGGGCACATTTTAAAAATGTCAATGTCCACTTCATTTACCCAGAATTAACTGGTTAAATTTAACTAGGTGCAGGTACAGTCTGGGCACTGATATATTAAAATACTCTACAGGTGACCCAAATACTACTAAAATTGAATATCACACTTAAAAATTAAGTCCAGCTGCATGCAAGAGAAATCTCAAATCATAGTGACTTAAACAAGACTGAGGTTTATTTCTTTTCGAAGTTACAAGAAGAATAAAAGTAGGCAGTCCCAATCTAAAGCAGTAGCTCAAAGATCACTGGGCTGAGGTCACTGTGAGTCTATGCCCTTTTCCTGACGGTCAGTTTTAAGATGGCAACTCCATCTTCAGTTATGACAATCATAATTTAACCAGGAAGAAAAAAAAATGTCAAAGATAAAAACTATCAAACTACTGAATCTGTCCTTTGCAGAAGGCTCAAATATCAACATTTGTTTACATCTTATTGACCAATATTGTGTCCAGGACATCCTTTTCTTCAGGTAATGCTGCAGACTACAGTATTTTAGCGGATAATCTGCCCTCTCCAACAAAATTTTGATCTGTTAAAAAGGACAAAGATTCATAGGTTATCAGGCAAAAATCTTTCCTGTTCTTGTAGTGATGTTCTATGAGGTCTATCAAGCCACTGTTCTGAAATTGTGCTTAAAATATAAAGCTTCAGATAACAAAACAAAGGAAGGAAGTAATATAAAATTAACTCCTATTCACAAAAAAAGAATTAGAAATCTTTGCGATAGATAAAGAGAACTCATATCATAAATGAACATGTACAAATTTTATATAAACTTATTTTTCATTTACCATGACAGTAAAAATGTCTATACATTTAAAACTGCAAACAAGCAGCTGAGAACAATATTTTTATAGAACTTTATATAAATTACTGTTGTTAAACAGAAGGATCTAAATTTTGAACTATTACTACATTGTCTTTAGCTCCAAACCTCTCTAATGATGGTCCAATTAGCTCCACCAAAATAAATTTTCTAAGTGAAAAAGCCCTGGTTCTCACTATATGATACCAATATGTGACACAAAATTTAAACTAATTTTTTTGTAACTCAGGACAATCATGGCCTGAAACTCAAAGGAAAGTATAATCTCTTTATCCCATTAGTTTATGCTGACCATAATCCAATTTCAAACAGTGTGTTTTTTAAAGTAAAATTTTCTGTCTCAGCATAACTGAAATTTTGGAAATATTTGTAATTATCTCCCAAAAGAGTGGAATTAATTCAGAGTAAAATTGTCAAAGCTAATGACTGCACAATCAGGTAATTTTATTCTTTTGCAAATGACGATAGAATGCCTTTAAATTTCATTTAAAAATATGAATGCTTGACTCATTCAATAAATCTTTAATGAGCACATACTATTTGCCAGGTACTATGTTTAGTACTAAAAATGGAACAGTGAATAGGACATTGTACCCCTCATGAATTTGCTTACAATTTAGTTGGGATTACAACCAGTAATATGTAAATAAAGACTAAAATACAACATGGCATATGCTGCAGTGCACAGGGTGTTCTGGGGACTCTAGAAGCATCGAACTTAGCTTTAGGAGTTCATTAAAAATTAAGTGAGAATAATCTGACCTGGGCAGGTTTGTATTTTAGAAAAACTATTTGGATTGCAGTGAGGAAAGGAGAAAATTTTTACGAGACTGTTATATAATGCAAACAAGAGCTAAGAGCCAACCTGGACCGAATAAAAGGAAGTGGGAATGCATGAATTTAAGAGCTATTTAGGAAAAGAAAAATAGCACTGATGAATACATAGAAAAATTAAGAATTTCCCCAATTCCTGTCTTTGGCAAATGGGTGAATTAGAGTAACATCATTTACTGAGAGAAAAAAAAGAGAGAGGTACATACAGAAGAGTCAATAAGTTAAGTTTTAATTACTTATTTATTCATTCAAAATATTTATTTTACAATGCACCTATAGAAAGAAGGAATAATGATATAAGTTTTCTAAATGCCTGCTATCAAAAACATTAAATCCTATTGCGTCAGTGCAAAAAAAGCATTATATACAGGAACATGTGTAATTTTTTATGATTTTCTAGGTTGGACCATATTTTGAGAAATTAAAAAACATGAACTAATTCATAAGGGTGAACAGTATAAGCTCTTAAAACACTAATTTTGCATACACAATCATATAAATTTTATTTTAAAGGCCTAAAGGATTTTAAAAGTTTTAAAGAAAAATACCACTATTTGCATCTCTTATCCTTTCTAGCAGTACAGTCAGCTTCTGTGTGGTTTCAGCAACCAGATTGAAGACATAAGTCACAAGACTTTCTTAAAGGATATTTTGCCATTGATATAAAATTTTTGATGAAATTTCTCAAATAGAAATAATTTCTTGACAAAGAACATTTATAATCCCAGCAAATCCATGTTTTAGAATAAATTTTTAACTTAATAATAAATCTTAATAAAGATAACACTTAAAAGTGTTATCAAATAAGCAGTATTAACTGCAAAAAACATTTGAAATTTAAAATCTTAACATTTACTGCTTATAACTTGGATTTCAAATTGTGTACTTCACATTCTGAAGAGAAAGGCATATTCAGAATGTGAAAAAATTGCCAAAGTAAATGTATTTTAACACTTCCAAACGTGTAAATCAAACTAGCAACAACTGTATTTTTAACATTTGCCTTGCTGTGGCACCTCACACAAACTCCTAAATTCATCTGCTGAATTCCAAAACTAAACATTCCTTCACACCTTTGTTAGTCTCTTAGAATAAGAAAGACATCATCTGCTCCTCCACAGAAAGAGAAGGGCACATTAAAAAAATCTGTATTTGTGTATCTAACTATCTATCATTGTATGTTAAGAATAATACTAAAAGAATGTGAAATGAAAACATGAAGAAAGAATTTTTGGAACAGACTTAAACCTAAGGCATGAAACCTTAAGAATTCTAAAAGTAGGTGTTGGGAAGACCCTTTCAGACATCCGCCTAGGCAATGAAGTCTTAAAGAAGACCCCCAAAGCAATCACTGCATCAACAAAAATAAATAAATGGGATCTGATCAAATTAAAAAGCTTTTGCACGGTCAAGGAAACTATCATTAGAGCAAATATCCTACAGAATAGGAGAAAATATTTGCTGTCTACACATCTGATAAAGGGCTGATAACCAGAATCTATCTAGAACTTAAAAAAATCAACAAGAAAAAAATCAAACAACCCCATCAACAAATGGGCAAAGGAAATGAACAGAAACTTTTCAAAAGAAGACAGAATAATGGCCGGCAAACATATAAAAAAATGCTCAACATCTCTAATCATTACAGAAATGCAAATCAAAACTACAATGAGATATTACCTAACCCCAGTGAAATTGGCCTCTGTCAATAAATCCCAAAACAACAAATCCTGGTGAGGATGTGGAGAGTCAGGAACACTCTTACACTGCTGGTGGGGCTGCAAATTAGTGCAACCTCTGTGGAAAAGAATTTGGAGATACCTCAGAGAGCTAAAAATAGAAATACTATTCGATCCAGCAATAGCACTATTAGGCATCTACCCAAAAGAGCAAAAAATATGCTACCATAGAGACATCTGCACCCAAATGTTTATGGCAGCACAATTCACTATTGCAAGGATGTGGAAACAACCCAAATGCCCATCAATTCATGAGTGGATTATTAAAATTTGGTATATGTATACAATGGAATATTGCTTAATCATAAGAAATGACAGTGATCTAGCACCTTTTATATTTTCCTGGATTAAATTTAAACCCATTATCCAAAGTGAGGTATCACAAGATTGGAAGAATGGGTTCGACTTGTACTCGCCATCAAATTGGTACTAACTGATGAACACTAGAGTGCTCACATGGCAGTAATACTCTCCAGGGATTAGGGGGATTGGGGGTAAACACCCAACTAAAGGACACGGGGAGCATTGTAGCAGGGAAGAGTATGCCTTTAACCCTCGCTTGGGTGAGGCAAGGATATAAAATGTAACCATAATGTTTGTACTCTCATAATACCCTGAAATAAAAAAAAAAAAAGAATTTTTGGGGTAGAATTCAGAGAAAGATTTCATTAAATACATATTTGATATGAATATTATTGTACTCAATCATTCAAAATTGATTCCAAATACTGATTAATGAAGTTAAGAATAATTTTGTTCAAACTTTAATAATATCGAAGTCCCTAACAGTTTTTTAGAAATATGGTTTCACTTTGTGATATTTTTAAAAGTAACAACAAAAGTGGAAAAAATAGAAGACGATAATAAAATAACTTGGCAGAGAGACATTACATAGCACAGATCTAAAAATCTAGTATTAGGGACAAAACCAGAAATTCATCACAAAATTTATGCATATGAATGATGCTTTTACAATCAACCTTGATTTTTCTGATGAAGAAAATATCTTTGAGATAGCCATTCCTTGCTGTAACTATTATTGATATAGCTGATAATTTTAAAAAGGTCTTGTATCATTTTGCTATCTCCACAAAACTGATGTATAACAAACAACCACAAACCTCAGTGACATACTACAATATGTGTTTATTTTTTACAAGTCTTAGAATCAATTAGAACTTGATTGATCTTGGCCAGGCTTATTCTTCTGTCAGTGGGTCAGATGACTCACTCTAGTCTGGGACATCTATATTAATAAATTACTATATTTATGGTAAGTGAATCATGTACGTGCCATCAGAAACAGCTCTACATAAATCTTTCATAACATATTATTTTAGCTAAATTAGCTGTAATGTTCTTAATTATTCAAAATTTCATCAAATAAATTAAGAATCTGGGAAGCACATAGGAATATACTTCATAAATTTTCCTAATGAAGCAAGAAAATTAATCAGTTGTAAGAGAATGCCATTTTTAATCCATCAGGCAGAGGTTGTTAAAACACAGGAGTAGAGTCACACAGGTCTTTCGTAAGAGTGTGTCTGTATATATGTGTGCATGTATATATGTACTGATAAATAGATATAAGATATATATATAGATAGATAGATATAGATATAGATATAAATCTATGTAGCCAATCTACTAAATGATGGAATTTTTTGTAAACAAATAGTTATAAAGATGTCCACAGTCTTTTGTGTAAGAAACCATTTCTTCTGATGACGTTTAAAATGGAACTTGGGAATCAAGAGAGAGAAAATGTGTCATGAAAACATTTGCAGATGGATCAATTTTTTTGTCTTAAAATACATGGACATGTCCTAATGGACCAAGGTTACTGTCTTAAAAGAAATGGAAATGTCCTAAAGGTTTAGTAAACTAATTTCCTCCACAATGCAGAAGTGAATTAATAATAAAATCAAAGAAATTTAGATCCAAATGGAACTTGGAGAAAATTTAGTCTAATTCTCTAATGAGAAAGTAAATCCCATTCAAGTTGCACCAATAAGGTCGCAAATCAGAACCAAGGCCAGAACCCAGATCCTTTGTTTCCCAGCTTGATGCCCTTTGGCACTTCACACTGATTCTGAGAGGAGAGGATCCTGTAGCAATAAAATGCATTATTCTGTTGCTAATTCTTTGAGGCTTTGAGTCTGTAGAGTTGTGAGGGGGAACTGATGTCACAGTTGAGCAGACAAATCTGACAAAATATATGCAATTTTTTTCTTCAGTGAGCCACCTACAAAGAATTTCCAATACTAACAAGTATAGCTTGAATGTCAGAATGTGCCAGGCACCCAGGGTTGTCACTCCCCCCAAATAGCAGAGCTGTCAACACATCTTGATTTCCTCTGTAATTAGAGAGATTTAGTCTATTAACCACTTGAATGCCCGATGGACAAATAGTATATTCATAAGGCAGCACCTGTAGCAAGAAATGAATTCTGAAAAATTACTTCTAAAAACAAATCAAACTAGATTTAACAGGCACATAGATTCTTTCACAAGCACTTCTGAGAGAGTGGCTACATAGTACTAGAAAAAATTGTTGATCAATTTAAGTGAACCAAACACCAGTCAATTATGTAGAAAATAAGGCAACTGATAGAATTAATTGCATATTTGTCTGAATCAACAGTAATTAATATAGCTATTCTGTTATTCAATCAATAAGATTTTTCCCACCATTTGAAATATATCTTTGTTGCATTTTCTTATTGCAAAAGTAATATGCATTTATTTCAAAATATGCAAAAAATACAAATATAAAAAAATCATATTTGTGATCTTATGCTCACTATTAACATTTTGATATACATCCTTCCATGCTTTTTTCTTGTATATATCTAAAACAGTTACATTCTTCATATTGTTTTGTAGTCTAACAATTTTTCTATCTAAATTAACTTTCTGTCATTAATTATCCAGAAACAAATTTAATATCTTCACGTTATGAATGAATAAAAAAGTAATTAAGCTATTCTCTGTGTTTTTACATATATGTATGCAACTTTTAGATAAATAGTGGCTCATTTAAAAAACATTTGACATGTATAACCCTTCCAATATTGGAAAATCAGTGTCTCAATTGTCTAAAGGAAGAAAAGAATAGATGAGAACATTGAATTTGATTAGCTTTAGTAGGAATATTTTAATAGCAAAGTTTGAACAATTAAGCTTCTATTAGTAGGATATTGATTGAAAAGCTTTTCAATTTTGAAACAAAAGCGTGTTATGCTCTTAATTTTTCTGTATTTTTTCTATGAAAGAGAGTTCAGGACTCTTTTGAAAATTATAGCCAATAGTGCACTATTTGAAATAGCAGAGGTACAAAGATAATAAAAATAGTGTCATTAAGAGAGATTTAAATGTCTGTGACTTGAGATAGATGTTTTTTTACATGAGTTAAAATACATATAATATTTATGTTATAAGAACTTTAAAGCAATTTTATTTAACTTTCGCGTCAACCTGATAGAAAAGTATCATCACGTTATTACTACTGCCATACAGATTAAGAAGCCACAGTTTTAGAATATTAAATAAACGTCATGATTGCTAGGATCCAAATCATGCACTTGCACATTACTTATATACTAAGAAGTAATTAGGCAATTTTACTTTTTCTTTGATTTTGGTGACAGAGATTAGAGTTATGAAGAGTTATTATATGCTCCCCCAAATATGGCCTATCTTGGAGCATGTTCTCTATACACTTATAAAGGATATGTATTATGTTGTTGGATGGAGTATTCTATAAACGACAATTAGGTCAAGTTGGTTGACAGTGTTGTTCAAGTCTACTATCTTATCGCTTTTTTGTCTACTTCCTGTATCAACTACTGAGAGAGAGGTATTGAAATCTCTAATGTAACTGTAGATTTATTTATCTCTCCTTCCAATACCATGAGGTGTTTGCTCCATGTATTTTGAAGAACTGTCATTACATGCATAAATGTTTAAGATTATTACCTCTTGAGAAATTTGCCCTTTATCATTCATTAATGGTTGTCTTTATCCCTGGTAATAGTTTTTTGGTCTGAAATCTACTTTGCCTAGTGTTAATATAGCTACTTTATCTTTCTGTTTATTAATGTTAGCCTGATACATCATTTGCCATTTTTCTACTATTATTATACTTGTGTCTTGATATTTAAAGTTGATTTCTTATAGGCAGCATATAATAGGGTCTTGCTTTTCTATCCAATTTTGTAATCTATACCTTTTTATTAGATTGTTTAGATCACCTTCAGTTAATATAATTATTGGTATGGTTGGAATTAAATTGTCCATCTTGTAAATTATTTTCTATTCTCTTCATATTTTCTTGATTTTTTATTTTATCTTTTTCCATTTCCCTTTAGTTGAGGAGTTTTTATGATTTCACCCTTTTGCCCCCTGCTGTTTAATTAACTATAACTTATTAACTATAACTTTGGTCATTTTAGGGTTTATGGCACATATCTTTAACTTATCACATTCTACCTTTGACTGATACTACTTAATTAATTATACAGTAAAATTACAACTGAATACCTTTATTTCTCCTTCTTGGCCCTTTGCTTTGGCTCTCATTTATTTTACTTCTGTACATATTATTAATACAGACTCCACTTTGGCAGCCTCTAGGGGTTTCTTTCAATTTTCAAATGTTAGCAATGCATTTTAAAAAATGTTATATTTTCTTCAGAATTTCTAGGAATTGACGTGTTTTCATAGTATGTCTATTGTATTCCCAGAAACATAAATAGAAGAAACTTAAGTATATAAAAAATAAGAAAATGTGATACTCTAATGAATGCCAGCAGTCTTTGAGTAAATACATGCACACAAAAGGTAGAACTACTAAGAAATTTTTGAGGATCAAATGCACTTCCAGTGTTCAAAAATAGGAACATGAGGCCATACACTGGACTGAAGAACATATAATCAGTCTCAACAAGAAGAATTGAAATAGTCAAATGTGTCCATTCTGAGGGAATAAAACTATGGGCTATGACACAAAGCTGCATTATCTGTGGTATGCATATCATTAGATAGTCTTACTTATTAAAGAGACAATTTAAGGAATTCCAGTATGACAGTTAATCAAGGTAATGACTCAGCTTTTCCCCCCAAACAAGTAATAAGTAAGCGAGGAAAACAAATTCTAGCAATAAACATATAGCTGCAGCACTAAAAGAAAAAATAAAGAAACAGAAAAATAAATATAGTCTTACAACATGATCATAAAAGTGACATGTAAATTATATACCAAAAGTACTAAAAATCAGTGCATAGCTACCCCCACCAACGTTCCCTTTTCCACCTTCAAGACTAGGGTGCAAAACTGAAAAGATAAACTTTTGAACAACTTCACTCTTTGAAGACAGACAGAGTGTGGATCAAAATAAAATGGTGAAATGACTCACAGAGTGGAAGCTCTTACACACTATCACAATAACCTATCAAGACTAATAAAACTTCCAACTTTCTATTTTATTGTTATGGATAGAATAGGTTACCTTGGGAGAAAAGGCACACAGCAATTCACAATTGATAGACTCCTTACTTGTGGGAGTGAATAGAGTCATAGTCAAAAGTCAAGTTTTTACCTACGTTTCCTTCATTTGGCTATGGTGGGCATGAGGATAGATATTCAGGAGATGTGAGTAAATTTAGATTGCAGAAAAATGCATTCCACTTTTTTTTCTATCAGAAAGAATCTTTGAAATTTCTTTCTGAATAGCTGTAAAAGTCTGAAACCAGAAAGCACCTGTGCCAATGCAGCTGTATATTAAAAACACCCAAACATGCTGAGTGATCTTACTCCAAATATACAATCTTAGTTGATTAACCATTCCCCTAAGGGTGCCTGCAATACTATGATATTGCTTTGCTTCTCTCAAGTCCTATTCTCTTAGATGACTATTCTACATCTTCCCTCTCCCTTTGAACTGTCCAACATTACATCCTCATTTTCTTTTTTTTTTTTT